>CAJQZJ010032535.1:3247493-3265466 GCA_907164525.1 Lophiomys imhausi
AGATGTACAGATAAAATTAGAGGAGATGGCGACATGCTGCCCTGGAGATGTCCTGCAGGGGCATCAATAGGCTTCCAAAAGACACTTTGTTTGCAGTCCTCCTACCACAGCACCCAAAACAGCAGGGAGAGACAGAAATGTTCATGTGTGACAATAGAGGAAGTGCAGAAATGCCCATGGTGGGACAGATGCCTCCAAGAAGAAAGGGCTGCATCCAGGCAGAGGTCCAGAGAAGCAGGGTACACATGAAGGACTCCCCTGTAGCTACAGAGCTAAAA
Source organism: Lophiomys imhausi (assembly GCA_907164525.1). Lineage (NCBI taxonomy): Eukaryota > Metazoa > Chordata > Mammalia > Rodentia > Muridae > Lophiomys > Lophiomys imhausi. Next base: position 3,247,772 of record CAJQZJ010032535.1, read on the forward strand.
AATTAATTCCACTACCTCACCTCATTCATATGGGAATAGCAGAGAGAGGAGAGGAAAATTTAAAAGTCACATACTCACACAAAAAATAATAGTGGGGCATGGCAGCAATTAGAGCATATACGGAAATATATTGCACATGATTCAAGTTCAATTCCCAGCCCTGTTCCAGGGCTGCAAACAACTTTTAATAATTTCTGAACCAGGGGAATTCTACTCCCTTGCCCTTTGTGAGCATACACACTGGCTCACAAATGCCCATGCATACATGCCTGAACACACACACACACACACACACACACACACACACACTTTAAAAACTAAAAATCTAAAAGAAAAAAATAACTTTTATAAAAGAGTAGCCACAACAAGAGCTTTAAGCCAAAAGAAAACAATATTAATTCATGTGTATGTTAAAAGTACACCTATATACACACACAACACTTTTATAGGCCAGCTAAGCAGGGGTTTGTATTCATAATAAACCAACTAAGGAAAATATAAAAGTTCCATTTTCTTTCTTTCTACTAATATGCATAGAAAATGTGGCTGTTTTACTTCCTTTCCACAGAAAGAAATTACACTGAAATATATGAAAATTGTTTCTACATCCATTATCAAAAGGTCAAATATATTCTCACAAAAGAGCTTACAGAAATAAATGATATTTTTTTTTAGTTCAAACAAATAAAGAGCATTCAACAAAATGGTGACATATCTTCCAGCAAATGGAGGAATTGCAGGTGCATGTTTCCTTGTTTTCTTCCGAAGGGGGGGGGGGTTTAAAGGAAGGAATCAGCTATAGATGTAAACATAGTCTGGGTTTTCATGCACACAGAGTGTGGCAAGAATAAGGAATCATTGTTCGGTAAAGCACAGGGCACATGACAGCACTGAGAGTTTGGTGTAGTTTCCTTAGGCTATAATTTTGCATTCAGTTTGGAAGGTGTGGGAGTCCAAAGATGAAAACTGAACATTTGGTTTGCATTGCTGAATATCTTTGTCTTCTCTTTAAAGGCAGGAGCCAGGGGGACATTATAAAGCCAATAGCTTCCTTTTAACATTTTTCTAGATATTGCTTAATAAATCTTCTGGGGAAAATACAAAGCATATTTCTCACTTTGAACTAAATATATCCTAACATAGTTCCAAGGCATATATATGAGTCTTTATGGAGAAAGGGGAGAAAAAGTGTTCTTAAGTGCCTCATATGGCTCCAGCATAATCATGTTTAATAAATTTATCTTGAATAGCCATAAAATTCTGTGATGTTTAGTCTTGATTAGCAGCTTGACTGAATGAATCTGCTGGAAACACCTATAAAAATTTTGTTTATCAGATTAATCAAAGTGGGAAAATCCATATACATGTTGGCAACACCTGCCATTGGTGGCCCAGATAAAAGGAGGCAGAGAAAAAAAAAAAAAAGCTTCTTGATGCTGCTGCCTCCACAATCCAGTTATTCCTCTGATGTTAGAATCCAGCATCTTTGAAGCACTGACGTAAACTTCAGAACAGTGACCCCAGTCTGAGCACACTGACCCACCCTTGTCAACCAAATAGCTCCTGAGTTTTTCGTCTCTAGTATAAAGATAGACATTATTGGACTACCCAGACCATATTGTGTAAATCAATTTAATAAATCTTCCTTCATTGTACTTTCATTTTTATTGGCCCCATTCCCCTAGAGGACTGTAATTCAATATTAAAAAATTATTTAAGTAAATAAAAACCAATAGACAGTTTGCTTTAGGGATAGTTATAGCATGGAAATTATTCAATTATGCATCAACGTCAAAGTGTATGATTCCAGGATGTGAGTACGGAATGAGATATGACACAAGGGTTGGAGGTTTTGAAGCAGTTCTTACGGAAAGGTTCTTATTAGGAGAGCAAGCCTGGTCTGATGAAGCTCTTTACTGTTTGGCTACAGATGGAACTGGTTTCTTTGACATATGTTCCTATCAGACAGAGAGTGGTAAAGGGCCTGTGCCATGATGCTTAGGTTTTGAGCCTTCAGAACTCTGAGCTCAATAAGCATCTTCCTTTATCAGTGTCTCTTACCTGTTACTTCACCATACTGACCAAAAGCTGACATTGTGTTTCCCTTAATTATTCAACATAAAAAATGTTTACCTATTTGTTGCACATAATTTGTAATACCTAAGCCCTCAAGATTTTAGACTTCAAAATTATACTCTAGGATAGATTTCTGTTTATAGCATTGATGCAAGTGTAATAGGGATAAAGTTTCATGCATACGCCTGCAGCTCATAAATGCAAGGCACAGCTTTAGTACTTGTGTTACTGAGTCGACAGAGTAGGAGGATTTCAGCATTTACACAGGAGAACTGTGTCAACAAGCATGTGTGAAATTCTGCTCATGAGAGCTAGGCTGTATGGAGAAGTCACCATGTTTCTGGAAACCACATTTCAGGTACATCATTCCCGCCTTAGTTCCAATCATTTCCGAAGGACAGCAAAGGACCTAACAGGCCAGGGGGAAGTTGAAGTGTACACTCTCAGTTTCCTTGACAGCCAAATCATCATAAGTTAAGGATATCCTAGATTTTGTTGTTGTTGTTAACCACTTACCTTGAAATACACTTCCTGCCCTTCTTAGAGGCTATCTAAAATAGGAATCACTTAGGAAAAAAAGATGAAAAATTAACCATCATCCCTCACACTCATGTTTTTCCTCTTTTTTGAAAACTTCTTTAAACAAATACTAAGGAGTGTCAATAAGAAAGGCTAGGGTCAAATGCACAATTAGCAGCATGAATCATGAGCCAATAGGCATTTATTCATGCAGGAGTGTAGAAATTAGTACCATACAGCCTTGGTTATGTGCTCTATTTTGAAATTCTGTTCTTTTGGTAACTTGGGTTTTACTCATCTTGACGCTCGGGACTGTTCATTGGCTCTATGCTCAGAAATCATCAAGGACACTGCAGCAGTGGTGCAGGATACTTTGTTTAGCTAGAAAAGAACCTACCAACTGAAAATGAGATTGGAGGAGAAGCAAAGTAGCATTAAAGTGACAACTAAAGGAGATCAAGGGGATACAAATTGGAAATGAAGATGTCAAATTGTCCCTATTGGCAGACGATATGATAGTATACATAAGCGACCCCAAAACTTCCACCAGAGAACTCTTACAGTTGATAAACACCTTCAGCGAGGTGACTGGATACAAAATTAATTTTAAAAAATCAGAAGCCCTTCTTTATACAACAAATAAATGGGATGAGAGAGAAATCAGGGAAATAACTCCCTTCACAGTAGCCACAAACAATATAAAAGACCTGAGGGTAACTCTAACCAAGCAAGTAAAGGACCTGTACAACAAGAACTTCAAGCCCTTGAAGAAAGAAATTGAAGAGGCCATCAGAAGTTGGAAAGATCTACCATGCTCATGGATAGGTAGGATCAACATAATAAAAATGGCCATCCTACCAAAAGTAATATATAGATTCAATGCAATTCCTATCAAAATACCAACACAATTTTTTGTAGACTTGGAAAGAGCTAGCCTCAATTTCATATGGAACAACAAAAAGCCCAGAATATCTAAATCAATCCTCTACAATAAAAAAACATCTGGAGGTATCACCATCTCAGATATCAAGCTGTACTACAGAGCAATAGTTGTAAAAACAGCATGTTACTGGTATAGAAACAGACCACTGGATCATTGGAACTGAACTGAAGACCCAGAAATGAACCCACACACCTATGGTCACTTAATTTTTGACAAAGAAGCCAAAACCACACAATGGAAAAAGGACAGCATCTTCAACAAATGGTACTGGTCCAACTGGAAGTCCACTTGTAAAAGAATGAAATTAGACCCATACTTTCCACATTGTACAAAACTTAAGTCCAAGTGGATCAAAGACCTTAACATAAGGCCAGTCACACTAAATCTACTAGAAGACAAAGTGGGAAAAACCCTCAAAATCATTGGCACAGATGACAACTTCCTGAACAGAACACCAACAGCTCAGGACCTGAGATCAACAATCAATAAATGGGACCCCATGAAACTGAAAAGCTTCTGTAAGGCAAAAGACACTGTCATTCGAACAAAATGGTAGTCTACAGATTGGGAAAAAAATCTTCACCAACCCCACATCTGACAAAGTGCTAATATCCAAAATCTACAAAGAACTCAAGAAATTAAATTCCAAGGAACCAAATAATCCAATTTAAAAAATGGGGAAAAGAGCTAAACAGAGAATTCACAAAGGAGGAATTCCTAAATGCCAAGAGACACTTGAAGAAATGCTCAGCATCCTTAATCATTAGAGAAATGCAACTCAAGACAACTCTAAGATTCCATCTCACACCTGTCAGAATGGCTAAGATCAAAAGCTCAAATGACAGCACATGCTGTCCAGGGTGTGAAGAAAGGGGAACCCTCCTCCATTGCTGGTGGGAGTGCAGGCTTGTGCAACCATTATGGAGGTCAATATGGTGATATCTTAGAAAACTTGGAATAGCTTTGCCTCAGGACCCAGCCATACCACTTCTGGGTATACATCCAAATGACTCCTCACCAAATCACAAGGAAGTTGCCTCATCTATGTTCATAGCAGCCTTATTTGTAATACCTAGAAACTGGAAACAACCCAGATGTCCCTCAACTGAAGAATGGATTAAAAAACTATGGTACATCTACACGATGGAATACTATGCAGCTATCAGAAACAAGGAAATTATGCAATTTGCAGCCAAATGGATGGAACTAGAAAGGTTCATTCTAAGTGAGCTAACCCTGACTCAGAAGGATGCACATGGCATCATCTATTCACTTACAGTCGAATTTTAGCTATAATGTACAGGATAACTATACTACAACCAATGCACCAAAGGGAACATGGAGGTAGACTTTTGTTTTTGTTTTTGGTTTTGTTTGTTTTCTCTCCCTGTCATTGAGACACTTTTCCCTGGTGGTACTGCCTTGTAGGCCTCCAGTGTATGAGGAGGCTCTTGGCCATCATATGACTGCTGAACTACGGCTGGGGAATGTTATGTAGGAACACTTCACTCCAAAGGAGTGGGATGGAAGGGTTAGGGGGTAGAGGGTGGGAGGGTGGGACTAGGAAGGGTGGAAAGAGGACACTATGATGGAGATGTAACCTGAAGCAATCAATCAGTAATTTTTTTTAAAGTGCCTATTGGAGGTAAAATTCTTAGAAACTCAGTTTTTCTTATTTTATTATTATTTTTCTGCAAAGAATGCCTTTTTATATAACTATTTGGAGATATTTATTATTTATCTAAAATAAACTAGAATTTTAAGAATTAGAGAGATTCGGAGGAGACGAGAATACCACATAAAGATCAACAGAACCAGCCAATCTAGGCCCCTAAAGGATTACAGAGACTAAAACACTAACCAAAAAGGGGGGGGACATATATAGGCCAGACCTAGGCCCCCCCTACACATATATCAATGATAGGCAAATGGGCTTTCATACTGATCCCTTAGCAAGTTGGGGTCATAGGCGGTGTCTGTCAGGGACTATGGTGCCTGTTTGTGGAACACCTTACTCTAGCTGGGCTGTCATGTTGGGCACCAGTGCAAAAGCAAGCTTTTAGCCTTCAGGTGACTTATGTCCTGAGGGGGCTTGATAGGTGTGGAGCCTCCTTCATCCAAGAAGAAAGAGCGGAGGGAGAGGAAGAAGAGGGAGGGAGGGATGGTGGAACCAGGAGCAGTGGAAAGAGGGGGGCTGTGAAAGAGCCATAACTTGAATAAATAAATAAATGTTTTTTAAAGAAATTTATAAAAGATTTATGTGAGCCATTCTCTTGAGTATCAAAGTAGAAATTTATTAAATGTTTTGTGTATGTCTAATCAAAATCATGAGGCATCTCAATTACAATCAACTTATTTTCTATTACTTGTAGAATTCAAATGTATAGCCTTGGAAATTTAATTAAGCTAAAAGACTGCAGTAACCAGAGTCTATTGAAAAAAAAAAAAACTTTAAAAAATATGTCATTGGTTTTCACTGCAAACTTGTGAAAGGAAAAATTAAACAGAAATCCTGGTTATTTGGGGTCAAAATATACAAACTTAGACATAACTGGAAAGAGGGAATCCCAGTTAATGAGTTGTCCCTATAATATTGCTCTCCAGATCACTTTCACCATGAATGACTGATGTGGGTGGTCCCATTCCACAGGAGGTGGACCTGAGCTCTGTAAAAAAAGGTAGTTGGGAAAGCAAGCCAGTAAGTTCCTCCATGGTCTCTTATTTTGTTCCCGACTCCAAGCTCCTGCTTTGAGCTCCTGCCTGGTTTCCCTCAACAATGGGCTGTAACACATAAGTTTAAGACAAATACACCGTTTCCTCCCTAAGTTGCCATGACGCTTTATTACAGCAACAGGAATCAACCTAGGACAGCAGAATTAAAAGTATAACTTAAACTACATTTTAAAACATTCTTTTTATACTTAATAATTTTAAGAATATGTTAAGTATGCTTATATGTAAACCAATTGTGGTTTAAAAAGATAATGTTTTTCATCAAATGCTTTACATGAAAATATGCTAAAATATTTTATAGTTTTCTAAATGATAGAAACTAATTACTAGGTCTGCCAGTCCAAACTAGGTCTGCCAGTCCCCATGGTAAGAAAATTTAAACTTTGCCCCTGAATCATGCACCATACATAAAAAGAAGCAAAGGAGTGGCTTACTTCTCATTTAAATAGGTCATGAACTAGTGTCATCACTTGGCAATTTTTTGGTAGAGATTACTTAAAGATGAATATATGTAACTCTACGACCAGAAAAGTTTGTTTATAGATTTGGATATCCTACAGTGTATATATTAGTTGACCAAGACATGGACCGAAATGTTTAGAACATCACTATTCATAATAATCTCAAATACAAAACAATTCAAAGTTATAATCTTAATAGGATAGAAAAAACATTTGATATATAAAATTTTACATAATAGTAAAGATTGATGAAGTAGAATTAATGGCACTGCTATTGATTAAACTAAACAAACAATTTACTATGAAAAGTTGGAACAATGGCAACCATGCTGCTGGAACTCAGACTATGTTCTTGGCACAGATGAGAGTGGAAGTTTGAGAGGAGGCAAAGAGCGAATATAATGAGGGAACACGGGCCTTTTTGTTCTTGTAACAATGCTTCTTTAATTAGGTGCCAGTCACACAGATGAGTTTACTCTGTGAAAATATTTTACAAGAACCTTTACACATACAAGTATGCTCTACTGAAATAAAATGTATATAACAATGCTCCCTCATTATGTAGTCATAGGCCCTAAGGATGGCAAATACATATCACTTTCAGTTTACTGAATATAAGGATGAAACTATAAATGCTCACTTAGCCAAAGAAAACTTTTGAATTATGTAACTTGATATCTACATTTATTTATAAGCATATTGGACCTATCAGGCTTCTGGAATACTGTCAGCACACATATAAAACTGCATGCAGCCAATTGCAATGGAATGGATACTCATTTCTATATAGCTTTTGGTTTCTACATATCTTTTTGCTCATTACCAAACAACCTTTTCATACAAATTATATCGATCTAAAACAAAATTCTCTAATAACTATCTAAAAGAAAACTAAATGAAAAATTTACATCTCTTGATATTCTGTTGGGAAATTATTGTAGCTAACATAAAATACATGGTGCCTAGCAGTGCATTAGCCATTTCCTCAGTATATATTTCTAAGTATACCTTGATTTTGGACATTATTTGTATCCCATGTGTTGAATTCCTTTGACACACGGTGGTGAAATTCACACTGTAAAAGGTTACCATATGGCAGATACTTAATCCAGGGCTAATAATACAAAGCTTGAACAGAAATGGCATAATGACCATTCTGCTATTGGTGAGACTCAGATGACTCAGAAATTACAATATAGAATTTAAAATGTAGAGGAAATATACACAACATTCTTGGTTGGTCAACTAAAGCCCCCCCAAAATAATTAGACTCTGTGTGCTGAATGACCTTCACAGTACTAATTATCTTTGAGTTTTAACAAATTTTGGGTTAAAACTATGTTGAAGGTTAGCAACTGAACGAATCCGCTAAAGATGTCAGCCACTGAGAATGGCTTATGCATGGGTATACAGCTTATGTCCTTCTTATCCCTCTGATGATAAATATTTAAGTGATTCCCAAATTCTATATGAATATGAAAATTAAACTGCAAGATGACTACTATAAAGAGTTGCTTAAAACAGTAGGATGATTTTAAGTGATCAGCTGGCAAAAAGGAGGTTCTAGTAGTAGGCAAGAAGTGACACAAAAGATGTCTTGTGTCAAAAGATAAAGAACAGGATTATCTTGAAGACAAGCTGTCCAAGATCACATGACTATTGAAAGGTGAACTAGGATTTAAATGCATTCTGGTTGTTCAACTAATTCTCTTAAGGATTATTCATATTTCTCAGAATTGCCTTTTAGAAAGAAAGTATCATTGTGGAATGTGCTTTGGAGACAGAATTGGATGAGATTATCAGAATAGGTGAGGTGCTCTATCACAGAAAAATTAAAAAGGAAATGATAGAGGAAAATTTGGAGTACAGACATTAAAAGACAGCCTAGAAACTTAAATTTGTTAATAAAATAGAATCACAACACAAGAAAGTTAAGTCAAGTCTTAATATTATATCAAACCTTTCCCAAGATAAAGAATGTTTAGAATCAAATACCTGAAGGTACTTCCAGACTTATTTATTAGCTGCATATCATTAGATGGGTAAATTCATCACACTAGAATTTTCTAGTTATCTGTAAAGGGACAGCAATGAAATGAAGTGAAGGAACATACCTACCATGATATATACACTAAGTCATATCACACAAAGGATTGAATAAAGAGTGGGATGGGCCTTTACACAAATAGTCATTTTAATGTCGCCTCTCCCATAAGAGCACTTAGGTGATGGCATCTGGTTAAAAACTTACATATCTCATTTAGGAGAGAAATTGTTAGACTTTTTGACAGGGTCTGGATATACTAGTGTAGACACAGTGCATCATTTTTGACCACCCTCACAGCAACAAAGATTGTGAACCATTTTAGGAACTAGCAACATTAGGGAAATGGTACTTATGAATGCTATGCTCAGCTTCTTTCTCTAAACTCTTGTTTCATTGACCTTTCCAGTGAAATCTTTTTTGTTGTTGTTTTACTGAAAATATTTTTTCATATAATATATTCTCATCCTTGTTTTCTTTTTCTCATCTCTTCTCAATTCCATATATTCTTTCTTTTTCTCTTTAGAAAACAGGGGTAAATAAAAAAACACACTAGAATTTAAAGAAAGAAAAAGCATGAGAAAAACATACACACACACACACAACTCAAAGTGATAAATCATAATATACAAGCAAATGACATTTAAATCAAAATACATTAATTTACAATTTAAAAAAAATACTCAAACAAAACAATCTGAGACAAAGAATCTCGATGTCTGAGTTCATTTTGGGCTGGCCAATCTACTTCTGGGCATGGATTCTACCCCTAGCTATGGATTATGCCAGTGAGACCCCATTGGAGAAAACGAATTTTTCCTTTCTAGTGGTCGCCATTTACAGTAGCTTCCTGGTTAGGGAAGGTAGCTCAGGTCCCCTTCTCCTCTCAGTTCTGGACCCCTTCTGCCTTACATCCAAGCAAGACTTGTTCATATGTGCATCAGCCCCACTACATTAGAACGACACTGTTCCTTTACTGCCAGCCATCCTCTCTGGCTCTTACACTCTTTCTGCCTCCTTTTCTGCAGTTTCTTGAGTCCAGAGGAGAGGAGTTTGACAAACACATCCCATTTAGAACTAAGTACACCAAAGTCTCCCATTATCTGTACATTGTCTAATTGTAGGTCTCTATATTACTGCAGGAGGAAGCTGCTGAGTAGCGTAGAGTCATCTATATGATGACTAAGGAGACACTTATATAACTGTACAGAAGAATGTCATTAGAAATAATTTTATTACTATTTCTTTACCAGAACAATTATATTTGGCTTTTGCCCCATGTCTGTGGCCTATCTCAGGCCAGCAGGGTATATGGTATAGGTTCTATTTCGTGGAGTAGGCCTGATATCTAACCAGATAGTAGTTGGTTACTCCCACAACATTTGTGCCATTAAGGCACCAGCAATACTGCATTACTGCAAATGTCTTTTCAGACATTGTAGATCACCATGATTAACTATTTCATCTCTTTCCACCCATTGTAGATCACAGGGTTTGTAGCAGGTTTGGTAGTTACCATTCTCTGGTAGTGTACAGAGTATCTTCCAGTGCCACATCTTACAGACAGGGTGCCATTGTATATCAAAAGGTTTGTGAAAGTTAGTGTTTACATTTCTCTTTTGGAAACATGCAGAGCATCTTCCCATACTGAAGATGCTAAATGTGGGGGTAAAGCCTCTAGGTAGGCAATAGCTCAACTTCTCCATGATCAATGAGCTATGTAAATATTGTCTTCAGCAATAGGACCTTACAATTAGTTCATGGAAAACAACCAATAACTTTGGCAATAGCCTGAGTTGTTTAGGGTCTCCATAGGGGTTTCCTTTGGCCAACAATTCAATTATATATAACCCATTCATGGATCTGGAGATTACATTTGGTGTCAAGAAATCCCTACTTGGGGCTTCCCTCATTATTTGATGACTCCAGTTAGATATTTTTCGGATATGTGTATGTATATATAGATCTTATTTATATATATCTATAAATATATAAAGAAATATATGATTAAGAAGCTTATACTGTAGTAAGTTTTCATATAACTCCTGAAATGGCCTTTAGTGTTATCTGTCCCTCCTCATATTCCCTTGGTTACCAACCACTTCCATCCCCCTCTCAGCTTAATCATCCCATTCCAATATTAGCTCTGTCTTCCATAACTATACTGTCTAATTCTCCTTCCTTAGGAGACCTTACCCTTCCCCCTAATCCCTTACTCTATACCTAATCTCTGTGGTTATATAGATTACACCATGCATAGCCACATATAAGAGAATATATACCATATTTGTCTTTTTATGTCTGTGTTATCTCACTCAGGATGACTTTTCTCATTAATTAATTTATTTGTTTATTTTACACACCAACTACAACCCACCTCCCTCCTCTCCTCCCAGTCCCACCCTCCCACCCACTTCCCCCATACCCCTCCTACCCAGTACCAACACACTCTGGCACATGTAATTGCATCAGGACTAAGTGTCTCCAGGATAATTTTTCCTTAACTCCATTTATTTACCTTGATTTTATTTATTTATTTGTTTATTTATTTAAAATTTTATCTATTTATTTATTATTTCTTCAAGTTCCATCTCAATTGCAATCCCCTCCCTACTTTCCCCTCTGGTCCCAGCCTCCCACCCTCTCCCCCCTCAAACACCCCATCCCCTTCCTTTTTTTTTTTCAATTTAAGGTATATTTTGTTCCCCCCAACAGCTCCCCCTTTCAGACCAGCAAATGGCTCTTTCTCTTATTACAACGAATACAATACAAAACAACAGAAATAATTAGGGCACAATTATGATAATTATAAGTCTTAGCATATATTCCCAATATCCAGTCCATACATATTTGGCAACTGACTTTAATATTCTACTATCCAACCATCTTTATGAGTTTAAAGTTCTATATCCAACTCAGATTCCATCCTAACTTGTACCACAATTTTAAAAATATATTCTTAGATCCAGAACACCCTCTTAATTCCCAAACAACTCAAAATTTAACTATGAGACTCTAGTTATCTAGTCTTCAACCATATCAGACACCTGAGAGGGATAAATATATCTGATTATATAGGAAGTGCAGAGCCAGAAGCTTCCAAAACCAAGAAATGACATACTGGTGGCTGCCTGGACAGTTCCTAATTTCTCTCCATGCACTACAGCATCAATCTTCAGCCATTTGGCCCCATTTCTCTGACAGACATTGATTGTAAAGCAGGAAATATGAAGGACTTGCCTACCCAGTCTTGGCAGAGCTAGACTGTCGACTCACCTGCTTCCAAGTTTTATCGTTTTCGGACAACATCTGCCTACAGTTGAAGCAAGGGATTTTTCTTGCCAAGTGATAGACTTCCCACTAATTAAACCATTTCCAATGGGAGATTCTTCAATGCTCATCTTGTACTTGGAGTAGAATAGGGGGTGCTGTCAGGAGCTCACATGTCTCACTATCAAAAAAATCTTAAGTTAAGAAAACATTTTTGAATGCCATATTCTACATATCTCTTGAAGTCTTTGAAGACCACCTATCTATCTCCTTATATTTGGGTAAGCAAATGTTGCTTGTTGCTTGGCAACTTGATTTCTGATTAACTTAGAAAATAGCTGTGATAGACTGCCCTAGTACCTAATGAAATGATATGCTTGAATGACTATTATTTTGCATTTCTTAATTATCTTAAACACTTTATGGCAGTTGCTAACAAAAGGCCAAAAGTTCAAATTTCATTTTCATGTGTTACCTAGGTACAATACCTTAAAAAGTGTTAACCTTAATTTTGTATCAATATACAAAGATCAATACCAATGTGGCCAAATATAATCTTAATTTTGTATCAATATACAAATATCAATACCTATTTAGCCAAATATAATCTTTTTAAACCACTGACTAATATTCCATTGTGCAAATATACCACATTTTCTTTATCTATTTCATTGTTAATGAATATCTTCTGGCTATTATGAAAAGGGCAGTATGGAACATCGATGAGCAAGTCTCTCTGTAATAGGATATAGAGGCCTTTGGGTATTTGTCCAATAGTTATATAGCTGGACCTTGAGGTGCATCTATTCCCAGCTTGCCAAGGAACTACCACACTGTTTCCACAGTGGCTATACAATTTTGCAATCTCATCAACAATGGATGCCGAGGAACCACCACACTGTTTCCATAGTGCCTATACAAGTTTGCAATCTCATCAACAATGGATGCTGAGGGACCACCACACTGTTTCCATAGTGGCTATACAAGTTTGCAATCTCATCAACAATGGATGCTGAGGAACCACCACACTGTTTCCATAGTGGCTATACAAGTTTGCAATCTCATCAACAATGGATGAGTCTTTCCCCTACTCCACATCCTTGCCAGCATGAGCTGTCATGTATATTATTGATCTTAGTCATTTTGACAGTTGTAAGATAAAATCTAATAGAAGTTTTTGTTTGTATTTTCCTGACGACTAAGGATGTTGAACATTTAAGTGTTTCTTGACTATGCATGTTTCATCATCTGAATGATGGTAACCTTCACTATACAGAGCTTTTTCAGATTCATGAGGTGCCATTTATATATTGCTGTTCTAAGAGCCTTTGATACCAGTGCCTGTTCAAATATCTTTTCCCATAGAATGAATTCAAGACTATTCCCCATTTTCTGTTTTTATCAGATTCAGCTTATCCCAGATCTTTTATACTTTATTTTTTTTTATTCTAACTTAACAAATAGTTAAACTACTGTAACTTTATTCTGCTTACTTTGTTTCTAATTTGATAACTTAATTAAATAAATAATTACATAAAACAAATGTTTAAAATAACAAATAATTACAATATTCATTTTGAAGCATATTTAGCCATATAAATCTGTTCAAATAACTTAAATACATAACAGAAGAGAAAGATTTCATACCACAAAGCAGTTATAAAAACAATGCCACAGGAATGGATTGGATATCTCTCTACTATATCACAATCAAATGTTTTTAAGCCAAAGAAAAAGTAGAGTACCAGAGAATAATAAAACTCTAATGATATTAACATTAGCACATTTTATAGACATCATCCATCAATTTTAATTATTAACTTTTTGTGGTTTTTAAAGGTAATATGATGAGCAAACTATGAAACCCACACTGCAATTTTATTGTGAAGAAAGAGACAACCACTACTTCCCTAAATCTTTCAAATTAATTCTGCAGACAACTTGTTTCCAATTAAAATGCGGAGGCACTAAGACAGATTGTAATCTTATGAAGGTTAAAAAGATTTCCTCATGTAAAGATCTTTTAAAGTAGAATCATTGTTTATATGACATGCACATTCACTTGCACCCCAAATGAGCTAAAGGAAAGGAATTTGACCTGGACAATCCACCAAAAGTGTGGGCTGAAATTTTCTCTGATCTGTTGGTAATACATTGATATTTCTAACAGCAGACACAGTTCATGTCTCCGATCCAAGTACATTTGTTTGAAGGTCAAATGCACAACACCCTTTAAGAACAGCAGGACCAAGACTTGGCACACCAAATAATCTATCTCTGTTGGTGACAGTTTTTATCTTATTTTAACCATGAGATGAGGACACCATATAACTCTAATATATGTTAACTTTTTTGAGGCAAATTATAGCTAGACATATATGTTATAAAGTAGTTAGTAGCCATTACTGCGAATCATTACAATCACAGTATTGTTGATAAGTTGTTCTGTGTAACAGTAAAACATAAATTTTTTCATAGTATAAATTAAAAATATGTTTTTCCTCTTTGGAGGGAATCAATTTTGGCATGGACTATTTTTACATGCTTTATATTTTCCATTATAAGAAACAGGTATAAATAAGAATGTTTAAAATATGAATATCTCACTTCAGAAAAGAGACAATTTACCTGAAACTACCTCTAAGAAACAAGACATCCTTCAAAGTGTCAGTGAATAGTCTTTATCCTTTCTCATCAGAGCTGTGCACAGAAACTCAGAGCTAACCATCTTACCACTGGACCCCAGAATTCTCTGCAGATCCTTGAGCTAGCCACTGCCAGCACCTCTGTGAACAAATTATTCTCTCATTCCCATTAATTTGTAACAGATAATATTACATTTACAGACGTTTTCTTTCAGATCTGGAAACTATTATACATATTTTTTGAGGATTGAATAATTTCACAATTTCATGCTAATCTGTGCTGTGGTATATACCAAATTTTACAATTGAAATATGAGATAATAATAAGACTTTAAAAACAAATAGCAGGATTTTTTGAAATTCTCCATATGAAGCTGTTAAATTTATAATTGTTTTATTTCTTGAATGTTGAATTTCTAAGTAAAAATAATTTAATGTTTTACTTTTTGTATATTTGTTTTACCACTTTAATCCAAATTTTAATTATTATAAGTGGAGGTCTACAAATATCAAAAGATGCATATAATCACTTAGTTTGGAATAGAGTTCAGTATTCTTTTCATTTCTTGAATGCAACGTTTGTTATTTTTTTCTCATTGAGTAAGGCTGTTCATTTTATGCAACTAGTCAGATGAGCAGAATAGTAAGTAGCAATTACTTTACCTTAAGTAAAATAGAAATTGCATTTCTGTCTCATTCCATTAAGTAATCACATGAATAGAAAGTTTATGTGATCTTGATAGTCTGTTTTACTTAAGGTATATTCCTCTATAAAGTTAAGTGACAGTGCAGTATCCCTTTCCAGTACTGTGGACTGAGTGCTATGATGCCTGCTTAACTCATTATCACATGGCTGAGGACACATACACTTTGCCATTCATTGTGTGGAATTTCAAATGAGTCTCATGGGAATAATGCTAAGAAAACAGTTCTAGCCCATGTGCCCTGTGATGAACAGGAATACTAAGTAAATGAACAGCAAGTATACAGCATCACTGAGTTTAAAAGTTACTATCAGTACAACAATGCTAGAGGGATTACCAATCCAGATCTTAAAACATATTCCATACTCATAATAATAAAAACAACTTATGCTCTTGTATCTTTGTATATTGATACAAAATTATAATTTTATTTGGCTATATTGGTATTGATCTTTGTATACTGATACAAAATTAAGGTTAACGCTTTTTAAGGTATTACACCTACATAATACTTAAAAATGCAATGTGAAGTTTTGCCCTTTTGATAGAAACTGTCACAAACTGTTAAGGATAATTAAGAAATGCAAACTAGTAGTCATTCAAACATGCCATGCTAGGTACTAGTGTAGTTTATTACAGAAGTTTTCTAAGTTAGCCAGAAATCAAGTTGCTAAGAGACAATTAACATTTGCTTATCCAAATATAAGGAGATAGATAGGTGATCTTCAAAAACCTCAAGAGATCTGTAGAATATGGCATTCAAAGATGTTTTCTTAACTTAAGATTTCTTGAGACTGAGATGTGTCAGCTCCTGACAGCACCCCCTATTCTACTCCAAGTAGAGGATGAGCATCGAAGAATCTCCATTTGGATATGGTTGTATTAGTGGAAAGATTGTCACTGGGTAAGAAAAATCCCTTGCTTCAACTGTAGACAGACTGCTGTCCAAATGGATAAAACTTGGAAGCAATGAAGTCAACAGCCTAGCTCTGCCAAGACTGGGTAGGCAAGTCCTTCATAATTCCTGCTTTACAATTAATATCTGTCAGAGATACTGGGCCAAAAGGCTGAAGATAGATGCTCCAATGTATTGAGAGAAATTGGGGACTATTCAGGCAGCCAGTTTTCTGTCATTTCTTAGTTTTGGAAGTCGCTGACTCTGCACTTCCTATATAATCAGATATATTTATCCTTCTCAGGCCTCTGATGTGGTTGAAGACTAGATAGTTATAGTCTTGCAGTTAAATTTTAAGTTGTTTAGGAATTAAAAGGATGGTCTAGGTCTAAGAAGATGTCTTTAAGTTGGTAATGCAAGTTAGGATGGAAACTGAGTTAGCCATAGAACTTTAAACTCATGGAGATAGGTAATAGAATATTAATATCATTGCCAAATATGTATGGACTGGATATTGGGAATGTATGTTATACCTTATAATTTTTATAATTGTGGCCTAATTATTCTTATTGTTTTGTACTGTATTTATTGTTATAAGAAAAAGAGCCTTTTATTGGAATAAAAGGGGGAGCTATTGGAGGGGAAAGATACACCTTACATTAAGAAAAAAAAGCAGATAGGAGGGTGAGGGGGAAGAGGGTAGGAGGGTGGGTCCAGGAGGGGGATGAGGGAGGGAACTATGATTGAGATGTACCTTGAAGAAAGAAAGAAATGTTTTTAAAAAATTTAAGCACTTAGTACTGGCACAAAAGCATATGTGGATTAATGAAATAAAATCATAGACTCAAACGTGAGTACACATAATTTCAGCCACTGAGAAAATGTAAAAAATATGGTGGAGAAAATACAACATCTTCAACAAATGGTGCTGAAAAAATTGGATGTCCACATACAGAATGTCTAAGAGGATGAAATTAAATATATATGTCATCTTGCACAAAAACTAACTCCAAATAGATTAAAGACCTACATGTAAAACCTGAAACTACTAGAAGAAAATGTAAGAAGTACCCTACATTACATAAATATAGGAAAGGACTTTCTGTATAGTACCCTATTTGCCTAAGAATTAAGGCTAAAAATTGACAAGTGAGACTTCTTAAAACTAAAAATATTCTGCACATCTAAAGAAACATCAGTTGACGGAAAAGGATGCCTACTGAATGGGAAATAATCTTTGACGGCTATATGTCTGACAGAGGATTAAAATCCAGAATAAATAATGAACTAAAAAAATAAAGCCAATAAAATAAGCAGCCCATTCAAAAATGGGCCTGCCTCTGAACAGACAGTTCTAAAAGGAAGGAAGGAAGGAAGGAAGGAAGGAAGGAAGGAAGGAAGGAAG
>CAJQZJ010032535.1:3265476-3302663 GCA_907164525.1 Lophiomys imhausi
AAGGAAGGAAGGAAGGAAGGAAGGAAGGAAGGAAGGAAGGAAGGAAGGAAGGAAAGGAGAAAGGAGGAAAGAAGGAAGGAAGGAAGAAAAAAGAATGGCTAATTATCACAAAAAATGTTCATTGTCCATACCAATTATAGAAATTCAAATCAAAACAACTTTGATATTTCATATTACCCAAGTCCAAAAGGCAAAGATCAATAGAACAACCAACCACAAATGCTGAAAAAATATATGGAGCTCTTATTCAACATTATTGGAACTGCAAACTGGTTCAGCCACTTTGGAAGTCAGTGTGGAGAATTCTCAAATCTAAAATAAACCTGTCCTGTGAGCCAACTATACCATTCTTAGAGATACATCCAAAGGATTCAACACTCTAAGTATCACGGATATTTATTTGGTCATGTTCATTGCTACTCTATTCACAATAGCTAGGAAATGGAAAAAAAACTAAATG
Source organism: Lophiomys imhausi (assembly GCA_907164525.1). Taxonomy (NCBI): domain Eukaryota; kingdom Metazoa; phylum Chordata; class Mammalia; order Rodentia; family Muridae; genus Lophiomys; species Lophiomys imhausi. The sequence goes on from CAJQZJ010032535.1 coordinate 3,265,937, forward strand.
TTCTTTAATTGACAAATGGATAATGTAAATGTAGTACATATACACTATGAACATTATCTGGCTGGAGAGAAAAATGAAATCATGAACCTCTCAGGTAAATGGATGGCAGTAGGAAAGATCTTATTGAGTAAGTTTACCTTCTCCCAAAAAAGACAAATAGTACATGTTTTCTCTCATTGGGGCGCCTAGTTTCAAATCTTCAGATGTTAATACATACCCTAAAGTAACTTCAGAAACTAATAAAGTATAAGGGTACCATGGGGATGGGAGATTGGGGGAGCAACTGAGATGGGAATAGCAGGGTACAAGTAATCTGAAGGGAAAATTCAAGAGACAGGGTAGTTTTAAATAATGTGGGGAAGGAGATAAATACAGAAGAAAGAGGGATGAGGACAAAATATCAGTAAGGATATCTTAAGTCATAAGGACCCATGTTATTGACTATCTACATAAAAATACTTATAAGACACATAAGTCAGTGCAGAAATACACATATACGCTTTCAGTGAAATTTTCTCATCTGGGATGGCAATGCTTTTTCCAAAAGCTAAAGATTATCTAACAAAACACCAGCACCATGCATGAGAAATTTTTCCATTTTGAGAGACATGTACCACTCGTCTCTAGTGTGTTATGTTTCTTAAGTATAAAAGACACTTTCAAGGATAATCACAGCATGAGGAATTAAATCTAGAAGACATACATCTCACACCCTTCAATTGTTTCAAGGACAAACTGATTTAATTCAAAGGCCTAAACACATTTTCTCCACAAAAGGAAAAAAAATACTATAGGATCACTGTCACAACATAACAGCAATTACTATAAAGATCACCTTCACTATTTATCAAGCAAAAAGACTAAGCAAATGAGAGACACTTTGAAATTGTCCCTAATTGTACCATGTGTGGCACTAGCATACATGTCAACACCAAGGCTATCAGAATAGCACATTGGTTTTTATTCTTGTTTTGAAAGAATAAATCACTTTAAAGTGGCCACCTGTGCCTCATTCGAGGCTTTTCAAATCTGTGACTGTTCTCTCAAGAGGAGGTAGTCCCAGTCTTAACAGGACACATTTTTATGATCATAGCAAAACTGTCTCACAATCTTTGAAAATAATGAAATTTCATGGCACAATAAATTGCACTTTTTATTCTTTTATTCTCCACCAGCCTTTTTTTTTTGAATTTTTAAAAAAAAAATCTTCATTTATTCCCACACCCTCGAAAGATCTTTCCTTGAAATCATTCTTTAGTCTTGAATGCTTTTTAAAACAGAAGTCGCCAGAAATTTTTTCTCTAACATCATGTTCAAAGTAATTTTTCAAAGTTTTCCTTTGAAAGAAACAATATCATTTAGAAATTCTGTCACTTAGAAATTCTGTCTTTCCCTGGTGTAATTCTGAGCAAAGCCTTAGTCTGACTTAAAAGATGAGAAAACTCAAATTCAGCTTATAACTGCAGTCTTGTCCTCTCATATCTTCACAACTCTAAAACTACCGAACTGTAGTTCTAAACAGTATTTTGCTTAATGGAGCGTTTCTCAAATCTAAACCCAAAGAGAACCAAGAAAATTTCTACTGCTGTGTGACTTCTCTCTTACTTAGGAGCAGGCGTTTTCCCAAGAGGCATAACATGCCCTGACTCCCTTCTTCTGGTAAGCACCAGAAGCCCTCGGAGACAGGAAAAGAGACTCTGCTATCCATGTCTGCTCTAGAACGCATAAAGTGTCCGTGCATTCTGCAGAGGTAAATTGTGTTCAGCCTTGCCATGATCCTAACTGCTATAGAACCCAGGGTCACTGTCAACACTTATTTCAACTCATTGCTCATAATTCTGTCTGTCCACTTAATTAATTCCGAAGAACTTGAGACTTACAGTCTATAATTAATCTTATAACTCAAACTTCCCCCAACTTCTACATACTTTTTCCTCTACTTTACCCCCTTTTTTTTTAAATGAATTTTTCCTCACATAATATATTTTGATTATGAGTTCCCTTCCCTCTAGTCCTCTCAGCTCCTCCACATCTCCTCTTCCATTTGGATCCACCCCCGTTCTGTCCCTCATTAGAAAACAAAGAAGCTAAGAGTCTCATAGTTAAATTTTGAGTTGTTTAGGAATCAAGAGGGTGTTCTGGATCTAAGAAGATATTTTTAAAATTGTGAAGCAAGTTAGTATGAAAGCTGAGTTAGATATAGAACTTTAAACTCATGGAGATGGTTAGATAGTAGAATGTTAAAGTCAGGTGCCAAATACATATGGACTGGACATTGGGAATATATGCTAAGCCATATAACTCTTATAATTGTGGCCTATTTATTTCTGTTGTTTTGTATTGTATTTATAGTTATAAGAAAAAGAACCATTTGTTGGACTGAAAGGGAGAGCTGTTGGGGGGAAAAAGAAATACCTTAAACTAAATAAAAAAAGAAGGGAAGAGGATGGGTTGTTGAGGGGGAGGAGGGTGGAAGGGTGGGACTGGAGGGGGGAGTAGGGAGGGGATTATGATTGAGATGTAACTTGAAGAATTAAAAAAATAAATTATTATAAAAAAACAAAGAAGCTTCTAAGGGATAAAAATAAAATAAGATATAATAAGGTAAAGCAAAATTAACTCATGAGAATAGGAAAACACAAGCAAACAGAAGGAAAAGAGCCCAAGAAATGGTTCAAAACAGATGTATTGACACAGAAACCCACTCACTCACATGCTCAAGAATCCTATGAAAACACTAAACTGGGAAGCCATAATATATAACACAAAATAATATGAACATAAAGGAACTGTATGGTATATAGAGAAAAATACACAAACAAAATAATATAAAAATAAATATAAGATGAAATTTTAAGCACAAATTTTAATGTATTCACTGAGAATTGAGATAAGCAAGTAATTAATTTGAGGTTAAAAACAATCAGTAGCACATACTCTATTAACAGCTCAAATAGTCCTAGCACAATAATCTTTCTAGCAAAGCTATATTAAAGAAAAGCCAAATACCATTCTACTAAAATGTACACAAATTTATGCAATGGTTGTATTTTGAATGGTTATCATTAAATTTAACCTAACAAAAGTCAGTATGTTTTAAGTTATTATTGCTTTAGTTGGTTGTGTGAATAATTCTACACCATTACTGATAGAGGATAAGATAAAACTTCTTTAAAAGCCCTGATATGACATTAAGACACAATTATCTTGCAAAGATGCTGTTGAGTTTGTTTTCTGTTGACCATCTTCTGCTGGGCATGCAGCCTACCCTTAAGAGTGCTTTTTCACACAAGGGAGAGTAAATTTCCTAAATTTCCAATTTTAGAATTCTAAAATTTTAAAACTAAATTTTCATTTGCAAGTGCTTATCAGTTGGAGATAGAGTCTAGGGTAGGGATTAGAGCATGTGTCCTCTTTTCATTTCAACTCTAGAATTCTATTTGGACTAGACTCCTGCAGGCCTTGTGCATGCTGCCTCAGTTTCTGTGAGTTCATACATGTCCTGCAGTGTTTAGAAGCCTGCATTTCCTTGGTGTCCTCCATCCCTTATGGCTTTTACATTCTTCTGGTTTCTCTTCCACTGGGTTCCCTATGCCCTGAGGGAGGTGTTTAATATCGACATCCCACAAAGGTTTGAGTGTTACAATGTCTTTCACTCTGAATTTTTCTCATCTGTTTCCAGAGGAAGCTTCTCAGGCGGTGGCTGAGCAAAGTTCTGATCAAAGATATAGCAGAATGTGATTATGAGGGGTTTTTTTGTTTTGTTTTGTTTTTTGCTATATTCTTTTTACAGAACAGAAATATTTTGTTTTACCCTAGAACCCTGGAGTATGTAGTCTCAGGATCTTGGTCACTCAAGCAGTATTGGGTATGGGTTCCATATTATGGAGTGGGTCTTAAGTCAAATCAGATATTGGTTGATTACTCCCACAAGCTTTGTGCCACCATTTCATTAGAATTTCTTTCAGCTAGGACAGCATTGTATATCAAAGGGTTTGTAGCTGGGTTGGTGTTTTGGTTTCTCCTGTGGTAGCATGCATACTGCCTCCCTGTACCAGATGCTAGCATGTAGGTGTGAAGGCTGTATTATAGGCACTTGCTCAACTTCTCCATGTTCTATGAGTTATGTAAGTGTTGTTTTTGTGAAGCAACCTATATTCTTCATAACAGACTGAGTTGTTGGGGATTTCCCATGCACTGCTTTGGCCAACAACTCATTTAGATGTAACCTAATCCCAGTATTGGAAGCTTAAGTGGGTGACAAAAGGTGTCTAGTTGGAACTCTGACTTCACGAGATCATCTTCATATTAGTATATATTTTGAGAAGCTTTTACTGTGCTAACTTTCAATACTACCCCTCAAATGATGCATAATTTTAATTATCTTTCCCCATATTCTCTCTCTTGTACCCCTCTCCCCTTCCCTTCCCCACCTGACCCTCCTGTTCCAGACCTCCCTCTCCACATCATTCCATAACTATCTATCCTATTTCCCTTTCCAAGGGATATCTATCTGCCCCTCATATATATATATATATATATATATATATATATATATATATATATATGCTATACCTATACCTAACTTCTGCGGTCTTAAGGATTATAGCTTGGTTTTCATTGACTTAACAGCTAATAGCCATATACATATACAAACATATACATTATATATGTTATATAGATAAGTACATATATGCAAATATATACCATATTTGTCTTTCTGGGTCTTGGTTACTTCACTTGGGATGATGTTTTTTTTGAGTTCATCTACTTACCTGTGAGTGTCATGATTTCATTCTTCTTAACAGCTGAGTAATGTTCCATTCTATAAATGCACTACATTTCTTTGTCCATTCATTTGTTGATAGACACCTACATTTTTTCCAATTTCTGGCTATTACAAAAAGATTATCAATGAACATTGTTGATGGAGTGCCTCTTTGGTAGGATGAAGCATCCTTTCGGTATATGCCCAGCAATAGTATAGCTGAATCTTGGGGTAGATCAATTCCCATTTTCCTGAGGTGCCACCACATTGATTTTTATAGTGGCTGTACAAATTGTCAGGCCACCATTGCACTGAACTAGCACTGAATGAAAGTTTTACTTACCCCACATCTTCAAGAACATGAGATATCATTTGCTTTATTGATCTTAACCATTCTGATGGCTAGAAGATGAAATCTCAAAGTAGTTTTGTTTGTTTGTTTGTTTTTTAACCTACTCCTTTTCGTTATCACCATCCCTCTTTGCCTCCTGGTGACTCAGTGTATCTCCAGGAATGACAGAAACTTTTTATACTTCCAAAAATTGAGAACACAGTTTTCATTTGTTTAGTTTGTCAAGGGAGAAATAAGCCACCTCCCAACAAAAACTAAAGTGAGCCCTGCCTAGAAAACCTGAAAACAGTTTTAGCATTTAGTCAGGAACCAAGATTATTTGTCCTGACAATTTAGCATCACTGAGCTATTTTGTCTTCACTTAATAACAAGTCATGTCTCTTCGGGCAGACTCAGCAATCCAGAGGTTTAGAATCATCCTAAGTATTCCTGAAAGCAATCTGTCAATACTGTTCTACAAATACTATAACATTTGTGACATTTGTGCTAATTCTAATTAATTACATAATTTTAATCGCCTAATTTTTCACATATAGAAATCATGTATTCATGTTATTTTATCTGCCTGCCAGACTCTACAATGTTATATAAAAATTATGTGATTCATGTATTGACCAGGTATCTATATAGAGAGGGATGCATTTGACATTTATGTACAGGGCTTTTGATTTTCTTCAACTGTGATATGTACTCGCATATTTATGATGTTCTTACAGTGCATAATGAGCAAGCTAGTTGATTACTATTTCTTCCTCAATCATGTAGCACTGCTTCGCATGTGTAGCCTTGAACATCTGTCTTCTGTACCTTGTAACGTATACAAATAAATTAATGTCAAATATGCCACAGAGATGTTCTGTATTGTGAAACATTGATGTTTTTCTGATCTAACTGTATTTTAGTTTATATGAGATAATATCTTTCTACTCCTGCCCACTCTCATCATCTAACTTTCTATGCCCCCCTTGCATGGCCTTTAACTTAAGTTAAAGATCTTTTGAATTATTCCTTCTATTCTCATAGGTTTTTGGATTTTGGTTCTTGTTTTGTTTTTTGCTTGTTCTATTCTCATGTGTTTCAAGAAATGTTTTAAATTTCACTTTCATTTCTTCAATGGCTCATTGTTTGAAAGCATATTTAGTTTGTGTGGTTTATATACTTTGTAAATTTGATTCTAATTGTATTCTATTTTGAGGGGCTTGAGGGATTTGATTAGTTGGTTGATTGGTTGGTTGTTGTATAAGACATTTTTCTGGCCTAATGCATTCTCTGGCATGGAGAATGACCCATGGGCTGATGAGAAAAAAAAATGTGCATTCTGTAGCCATTAGTAAAATGTTCTGTAAATGTCTACTAGGTCAATTTTGTCTGTGTTTGAGTTTAACCCATAAGTTTCTTTGATTTTTTTTCTGTCTACATACTCTATCCACTGACAAAATAAAGTACTCAAGAACTAACTATATAAAATAGGATGCTGAAACACTAAGTGCCCATAGATTTATGATAAATATACCCTCCTTTACAACTTTTTAATTGTTACCTAGTAATCTTAGCCACTTTTCATGCTTAACTTAAAACAAGTATCTCAATACAAATGGCTTTGTACTTATTACCTCCAATTTCAGTCTGTGAACATCGCTGCTAGGAAAATGTGTTTTTTTTTTTTGCAGAGAGCTCTTATCGTTTAAATCTGCAAATTGCCCTAAAGGCCATATGTTAAAGGCTTATTCACCATCCTTTAGTACTATTGGGCAGTGTGCCTTTGAAGTCATTGTAGGGCCCAGGTTCTGCCCTTTCTCCCCTGGATTGCCTTCCTAGCCATGTGATATGCCGCCTTGTCCCAGGCCCTCACTCAACCTGACAGCCCATGGTTCTTTTGAATATTCTTTGCCCCTTTTATCCCCTTATTTATATTTATGCTTCTGTGTTTTTCTTTGTTAAGAAATTTGGATTATTTTAACTTTCATTTTAAATTCAATGGACTTTATATTTACCACCCATGAGACTCCAGGCTGCTCCAGCAGAGAAGATTTTGATTGCCACAGCTTTATTAGGAACTGTTAAGGGATTCCTACTTGCCAACTCCTTGATACACAGACTCTTGTAGTTAATTTATTTGAGAGGATAGAACAACACAGTTTATATGGTTGTCCCTTCTTCAAAAGGTCATCCTTGGTCTCTGTGATTGGTCTTTGTCTTTCATGTCACTCAACTTCCAAAACTATTACAGTGTTAGCCTTTTTGTGTTGTATTTTGGGAAGAAACTTCACCATTCAGTCTTAGTGAATTATCGAAGTGTCTGAAATTGTTTCAGTTTCATGTACACATTAAACAGGATCTCCCTCAGTATCTTAGGTGATTCCCATCACCCAGCTGTCTTAGTGACACAATGCCCCCCAAAATGTTTTCAACTAATATATTCAAAAAAATGAAATAGAAGTTAAAGTTTGCTGAAATTGTGGAATCACTTTAAAAGTTACAAAATACAGTGAGAGATTTGTTTTCTTGTTAAAACACAGACCTTTATTCTTTTGTGAAAACCACAGCATCTATTTCTTTCTTTTCATAAGGATTTCAATTTCCTCTGATAATTTTACCCCACATAAAAATGCAGAATAATGAGATATGATCACAGTTTGTCCCTATCGAGTTATTCAGAATTAAATGAATGTAGAACTTTTTTCTTCTTAGTTTGATTGAATTCATAAGAAATATTCATCCTTTTTAACAGATGAGAACAGAATATTACTCATGAGGATACCAATCTCACCTGGGCATGTGTCATTCCTTAATCATTAATAAAGATAAATTACTCCCTCACTATTCCTCTCTGTGCAAAAAATCAGCTGAACTCTTTATGTTGATTCAGAGCCAATGGAACATTTCAAGGTATCCTCTGATAATATTTTATGTCTGAATCTAGACTTATATTGGTCATGTCCTCAAGAATAACTTACGTACTAAATGAAATTCTCTATAGTGTAGCTAAAGTATAAAATCTTTTTAGTTAAAGACAGTTCGTACTCATTTTTGTAGGCAGGGAAAGAAGTTATTTAAATTTCACAATAAAAACTGTGGTTACTACTGGGACACCACTAGGCATTATGCTTTACTGTGGCCCATAATGCTTATTTTGTAGAAGTAGAAATAGTCCTATTTTAGAGGTCTTGTTGTTGTTGCTGCTGCTGCTGCCACTACTGTTATATGAATGTTGGATAGACTATTTCAGGTTCTTAGCAAATAAGTGGGATTATATGAGTATACACAAATCTCTTCATCTGTTATCTAAAATCTATATAGCTCAGTAAAAAGAGAAAATTGACCATGCTCATGTCCTTGCACATACTGAAAACACATGACAGACAATACTTCAGAGTTATATCTGCATGTACGTAGAATAATTACTCTGTATCAGCAAAATGACCTCTTGAGTCTAAGCTGAGCTGGGAAGCAACAGAAACACAATGCAGAAGAGAAAATACTGAACTGAAACATGAAAAGGAACCCTCTAAATCCTTATTTAGACCTGTTATTAATTATTCTGGAAATAGAAAATAACACCCATACAATGTCATGTTAATGCAACCAAATGGATGGAACTAGAGAAGCTCATCCTGAGTGAGCTAACCCAGACCCAGAAGGATGCACAAAGCATCTATTCACTTATAGTTGGATTTTAGCCATATAGCACAGGATAACTATACTACAACGAATGCACGAAAGGAAACATGAACATAGACTAGACTTTTTTACCTGTCAATGAGACACTTTTCCCGAGTGGTGCTGCCTTGTAGGCCCCCAGTGTATGAGGAGGCTCTTGGCCCTCATATGACTGCTGAACTGGGGTGGGGGACTGTTATGTAGGGACACTCCACTCCAGAGGAGTAGGATGGAAGATATAGGGGGTAGAGGGTGGGAGGGTGGTACTGGGAGGGGTGGAAAGAGGGCACTGTGATGGAGATGTAACCTGAAGTAATAAATAAATAAACTAATTAATTAATTAAAAATAAAATATTTTAATACATAAAAAGTTTCTACTGAAAATTGATCATTAAATAAAGTCATGATATAATAAAGCAACCTGATTCAAAGCTCATTGACTCAGCATTAATATTTTAAATCTTTACCTCAAAAACTCAAACAGCTGAAAAAAGTAAAGAAAAAAAAAGAAAAAGAAATAAATAAAACCAGAAGATGGGAGGTAATTTACATGATTTAAATTTGAAAAAAAATTGCCTCTTATTAGAGAATTTTTAAAAAATGTATAAAGTGCCAAAAGGAAAAGAAGATTGAGTGCAAATCTAATTCAAATGATCAAGTAAAGTATAAGACTGAGAGATAAATAAAAAGAGAACAAGAGGGAGAGAAGGTAAAAGATAACATGTAGAATAAAAGGACCTAGGATTCAGTTACTGTCACCTCACAGAAGTTCATAGCAGCAACATGTCTATGGAAACTCAGATGAGGCAGAGGTTTCTGAGCATATTAGATATATGAAATTATCTAATATTAGAAATGTTAGAGGAATGGCTTCACCTCACCTGGGCTGCCATTCTCCTTCTACCAGGTCAACACTGTGTTGTAAAATAAGATTGCCATTTGATCAAATTTCTGCAGTTTGGAAAGAGCAGCAGAGGTCAACACTAGCTTCAAGCATTCCAAGGTGCTTCCCAGGAAATCCACTCCTGACTTTCACACCAACAATACTAGAATTAACAGCAGACCTAATCCATCTAAGGGCAAGAAGAAACAATAAGAAGGGGCAGAGCTATAGGTACTCTATGAGTTCCTTTGTGGTGACACATGTTCTTCCAACAGTTGTACCAAATCAGAGATATCAGGTAATAACAGAGCCTACACACAATACCAGTCCAGGATGGCCTAGAGTTACAGTGGGAAATCCAACATGATGTAGATTGGCTTTCTCTAACCCAGTCTTAGTGCCCATGCTAACACTCAACCCTTAAAGCAAGATGATAGCTCCATGTTCAGGAGCAGAGTGCATGGATATAGAGTCCCACCTCTAAATCCCAGAGCCTACTCAAGACTCTGCCTAGGCAAGATGTAGCTGCTACACTACATTTCTATAAAATATAGAAGTTGTATATCTCAAATGTGGGAATCCCAAAGGTTAACTGAGGTTTAAGAGACCATTACCTGTCTCTGCCAGGTTGGTAAGACAAAGACCTAGATCATTCTTTTGAAAACAAAAGGTCAAAATATCCTACCCTGGGATAAACACAATTATTCTATCCTCAAAGCCAAAATGAAAGCCACATTTAATTGATGAGATACAAATCATAGTGTCCTGTATCCTTATGGGACAAAGTATTTAGAAGTGTTTGAGCCAGGAGTCAGAATAGTAGCTCATGCCAGATTCAGAACTTCCTTCAAGGTCATACTGAAGCCAATCTCAAACCATGCATTCCCAAATCACATAGCCTCTGGATCTACTTTTCAGAAGAGTAGTCCATCTGACTTTGGATCATAGCCAGAGCACTACCAAAACACCAAATGATGGTTCTGCCTGGCTAGAGTATATGTACTCCTGGACTTTCAATCAGTGCTGAATATAAGACTAAACCAGTACCTGTACTTGTATGAATATTCTGACCAGTCTTCTCCCTGGGCAAATCAACCACAATTCTCATAAACCCTGAGCAATGCAATGCCTTTGACTATTACAGAAACTAACCTAGAGGACTGAACTCTACCTGTCTAGAGTTTTTAACCAGAATCATAAGCTAGATTAAGTAGTGAATATCTAGGCTTGCCTATAAACATGAAAATGAGTAGATATACCTATAAATGCATAAATACCAGAATGAGAACACATGTGTAAAATCAGAGAATCATATACCATCAAAAATAAACAACCAAGCTACAATAGAGACACTGAAGAAATATAGGCTATTGAAACTAAAGAGAAGTATTCAGACTAATTTTCTTCAAGCAGTCAGTAAACTTCTAGAGCATTTATTTAAAAAATCAACTAAAACAAATAAACAAAAAACACAGGAATATATGACAAATAAACAGAAAAAAATGGAAGTCCTATAGATAAAACAACTTCTGAACTGAAAGATTTGTGGGAAGGTTTATTTAATAGTTCACCTTCTCAAGTAACGATTGTAGAAAGTTCACTATTATCTCAAGTAAGTTTGTAGAAAGAACATTTGAAGTTGTCCTGATCACAGTGACATGGGGTTAGAAATTAAAAGCAGAAGAAATCTTAGAAAACGTAGAAGTATATAGAAGTTAAGCAATATATTCCTGAAAAACTACAAGTCAAAGAAGACATCAGAGGGGAATCAAAACATACTTGACAAATGTAATTACAATATATCAAAAGTTGTAGAATGTAAAAAATGTTCTAAGAAGAAATTTTGGATTAAAAGTTCTAAGAGGAAATCTTGGAGTAATAAACACCTAGATTTAAAGAAAGAAATATCTCAAATAAGTTATATAGACTTATATAGTTATAAAACCACATGTAAAAGTATAGGATTTAAGTCACTGAAAGGAAAGAACAAAGAAACAAAAATATAAGTGAAAAAGAGCTTACAAAAACAATGCAGACATCAAAGAAATTAAAACGTGGTTCTTTGAAAAGATAAAATTGATAGATCTTTAGACAGACAAACATTGGAAGACCCTGCTATTAAGGTCACAGTCCACCATGTACACATAGCTCTCTGAGCTCAGCATGGAGGACTTCCTTTCGCTTCCTCTTCTCTGCCTGACCTTATCTGGAAAGTGTCTCTTAGAGCAGGTGCCTGACCTTATCTAGAGAATGACTGGCACCTCCACCACTTCTGAGGACAGTCATGTAGTCTTTGACTAAATTACAGGTAAAATTTCCTCTCTCCCAATAAGAACCAGCTCAAGAAGTAACTGGAAATCCTCTTCATGTAAATGAATTATTCCCAGCACCCCATCCACAGCCAATAATATACACCCACTCTGGAAATCGCTACCCACTCCCCAAGATCTACACAGCCCTTGTTCATCCAAAATAAAGTTGAGTTGTCTCACTGAATCTGACTCCCAGAAGTCTTCTGTCATACTTACAGCCATCAGAAACCTGGTCCCCGCCTCTGCTCCCCTTCCCCTCATAGTCTGGTGGCCAATGACCCCCAAAGAATGGGAGAACTCCAAAAAAAAGCCAAAGAGGAAACTCAAGCATATCACAAATAAAAGAAGCTTAATAGCCAGTCAGAGAAAGATACAGATGATGGTAGAACCATTATTTTGGATAAGCTTGAAGAAATTAAATTTCCAGACACATGCAACCTACCAGCACTAATCATGAACAGATAATAGGAGTAATCCAATACTGATCAAAGAGACTGAAAAAGTAAAAATGTCCCCATTATATGAAAGTCCTTAACATGGTTAATGCTTAAAAATGAATACCCCAATAGATCTTAAAAATCTATAAACTACTGTTTGGAGCCACTGTTCCAATTAAAATAAAATTAAAAATAAAACTTATCAGGAACACAAGTGAGGTACACAGGTGTCTCTTGCTACACACAAGTCTATGTCAGGACTAATGGTAAATCAGTAAGAGGGACTACAACCATGTTTCTCCTAAACAGTGGAAGGAAGTATAGCTCTTAATTGAAGACAACCATTGATCTCAAAAACTAAAACAGAATAAAAGAGTAGTAAAGAGAAGGTAGGGTCAAACACACTGATCCTCAAAAGTGCACAAAACACACACACACACAAATGAGGAATATGTGGAAACAACCCACAATAACACATCTACATCTGATAAATACTGTAGAATAGAATTCAAAGACAATGAGGAACTCATATGTTGGAGAAATAATTGAGAGTTCTGTTTGAGGGGGATCAGTGAACATATAGAGAACTGAGCAAAATAAGGAGGACCCAGGCAACAAAGTTATCAAAATGAATGCAGCACTCAGTAACTTCAAGGAGAAATTCAAAGATATGGATGAAAATTGAGTCACTGAGAAATAATCAAACAGCAACTCTGGAAAGAAAGAATCAAGCAAATGGCTATATATGACAAACATATGCCAACTTTCTAATAAATGAGGAAAAACTGATAACATTTTCTCTAAATTTGAAACAAGGCAACATGGCACTCTCCTCTTTTATTCAATATAGTGCTGAAATATTAAAGCAACAAGAGAAGATAAATATATAAAAGGGATACAAATAAGAAAGGAAGAAACCAAATACCCTTATTTGTAAATAACATTCTAACGGAATATTTTATATTTTTGGTTGTGAGCCTAGCCTTTAACAGCTGAGCCATCTCTCCAGCCCCTAACGGAATATTTTGTTAGAATCTAACACGCTGTACCTGAAAGCTTTTAGGTATGATAAATACTTTCAGTGTAACTGTACGACACAAAATCAACATGTAAAAAGAAGATTTTCTATATATAATAATGAACCTATTGAGACAGAAATTTTGGAAAAATCTCATTTATTGTTTTTATGTTTTGTTTATTGTTTAATTTTATACTTGAATATAGCATGATTTGATCAAATCCACCCCAATCTTTTCCCTTCAACTCTCCTCATATCTGTACCATCACCTTTCCACCCCAAATTCATGTACTGTTTTTTAAACTTACTGAGTACACTTAGCAGTACCAGTATGGTCATGGCTATATAGACAAAGGGCCATTTGCTGGAACATGAGCAGCCTATCAGGGTTTGCATGCTCACCCTCTGACAGTAGACATAATCTGTCAATAGCCCCTAAGCTTAGGAGTGGGACATTGTGGGCCTTTCCTCATATGTGCTAGAATGTTTGCTGTTTTGATCTTGTGAAGGTCTTATGCATGTGCAGTCACAGCCATTGTGACTTCATGAGTGCAATGGGCCTTCTGGCTCTTAAAACCATGCTCCCCCCTCATCTCAGATGATCCCTGAGCCTTTGGGGAAGGGTATAATATAAATTCCCCATTTAGTACAATGCAGTGCATGTCACTTACTCTCCTCATTTTGACCACTTATGAGTCTCTGTATTCATTGCCATCTACTGCAAAAAAAGAAATTTCTCTGATGAGTGTTGAGAGCCACACTAATCTATGGGTATAAAGATAAATAATTATGGGCCAGTTTGATTCTTCATCCATTTAGCTAAATGGTAATAGTAAATTCTTCCCTGAGGCCTCTGACCTACCCACTGCAGATTTTCAGCCAAGTTAATAGTAGTGTGAATTCTATCTTGTGTACTTAATTAAACCCAGTCAGAACTCCAAAAACATATGTGCCCTATTGTATCACATTCAAATGAGGGGAAGACTATTGATAACCTTAATTTCCCAGTACTATTCATAGTACCATTTAATACTATAAAAAGATAGATAGAAGCGATGATGTTTCCAGGTCACTACAGGTTGTTGTCTCAGTGTTCCATGACTTAAGTATGTGATGTCTTCAGCAACAGGTCCTTACTAACAAGTTCTGGAGGATCATCAAGCACAGGTGCAATAACCTATATTATCTGGCTTTTAAAAAATATATCTAAGAGTAAAACTAGCCATGGAAGTGAAAACATAAAGACACACACATACACTGAAAAAAAAAGATATATTAAGCAAATGGTTCTGTTAAAAACTGGATATTAATAAAGTTAGAGCTATATCTCTTACCCTGAACAAAATTCAAAATAGATGGAAGATATTAAATTAAAATCTGAATTACTGAAAGTGCTTTCTGACCAGAAAACAAACAGCACAGGAAGTAGTCCCAAGAATTAACACGTGGGATTAAACTAAATAATAAACATTTTTCTGCACAACAGCAAAAAAAAAAAAAAAAATCAGCAGAGTGAACAAGTCACAGGAGGTTAATATCTAGATAGAATGCTGCAAAACTTAAACACAGTAAAAAAACAAAGGTCATAAACTACCAATCAGTAAATGGGATAAGAAACTTAATAGTTCTTAAAGGAAGAAACATAAATGGACAACGTTTTTCTAAACCTCAATTGTCAGCTTGATTGAATTTGGAATTAACTAAGGGACAAGCATCATTCATTAGGGTAGGTGTTGAGGGCATTTCCAAAAAGAAATTAATTATTATTATTGTTTTTTTTTTTTTTTTTTTACAAATGGCACTCAGCGTTTGGCAATTAGAATCCATGCTTAGAGCCTGCGAAGGCCCGGGTGAAAGCCAGTTTCCTAGCCAAAGAGTGGGGAACTGAACCCAAATGCATTTCAAAAGTGTAGCTAACTTAACAAAAGCTGTTGCCTTGCAGCAAAGGTGGAAAACTTAGCTCTCCTTATGTACTAAAAAACTGGCAGCCTCCTAAGCAGAGCTTGAGAGTGGAATTAACCACCTAAATTAAAAATGGAGGAATTCATAATGCCTCAATATGTTTGGATTCCAATTGAGTTTGTTCCTCTTAGCATGCAAATGATTTTTACACTGACAATTGTGGTTCTGTGTATCGTTTTTGAGAAAGTTCAGACTAGGATAGTCTGGAAGGAAAGAATTTACAGATGGAATGCTAAATTGCCAACAATGATAATGAAGGAAAGAGGGAGGCCTTTCCTGATAAATAATAGAAAATTGATCGCAGCTGGAGCTAATAGCTCCCTGGGTACTAGGTGCCTGTCAGGAGTTTCTGGTATAGGGCCGCCAATGAAATGCAGCTAAAACTAGACTCTAAGGAATACTGAACAAAGCTTTAATTGCAGCATGGGATGGCATGGTTAGACATGCCAAGGCTTTTGGAATGTTTCTTTGCTTGATTTTTATTTAGATGTCTTTGATTTTCCTATATCAGGAGGTAGAAAGGATATTTTTCTGGCTTGGCATTGCTAAAACATAAGAGATTTTTGAAGATTTTGGGAAGATTTCGAAATGTCACTGCAGTTCAAAGTTACTCTCAAGGTTAAAGTGTTACTAAAATCTGGGATTTAAGTGAAACATTTGAGCAGTGTGGTATTAGCACACGCCCTTAATCCCTTAATCCCATCACACTAGAGGAAGAAACAGGCAGATCTCTGAATTCCAGACCAGCCTGGTTTAAACAATGAAGGCAGGGCGGGAACTCTGCTGAGGAGATAAAGCTGCTAACTAAAGACAGTCTAGAATTTAAAAATGACACATTTTTTCTTGTTGTTAAGTTTAATAATGTCCTTACTGATCTAATGGATAAATGCACATAATCTTAAATATACATAAAGAGAAAAGGGTCACAAGCCAGTTTCCTTAGTTGTGGGGCTCCCACTGGAGAACTGGTTTCAAGAGACATTTTGCCTCTAAAAGAGATATGTTAATCTCTGGGCATGAAGGTGCACGCCTTTAATCCCAGAATTTTGGAGGCAGAAGCAGGCTAATCTCTGTGAGTTCAAGCCTAGCCTGGTGCAAAGTGAGTCCAGGACAAGGATACACAGAGAAATCCTGCCTCAGAAAAAAAAAAAAGAGATATATTCTGTTAACCAATGTAATGACCCAGAGTTAAGTTGGGGAAGAACTTGCAAACTGCATGCCTCCCACAGCCAGCAGTTAAGAAAAATAGCATATCATGCTATTTTATACCAATCTCCTTAAGAATGGAGCTTCCATGGGAGAATTGGAACTCAGACTAATACAAAATGGTTTACTTAATGCTATTATTTAATAAAGGTAATTCAATTATTTAAATTCATACCTTGATCTCAAAACTTGGGAGACAA
This sequence comes from Lophiomys imhausi, assembly GCA_907164525.1. Taxonomy (NCBI): domain Eukaryota; kingdom Metazoa; phylum Chordata; class Mammalia; order Rodentia; family Muridae; genus Lophiomys; species Lophiomys imhausi. The sequence continues at coordinate 3,282,735 of CAJQZJ010032535.1, forward strand.
GGAAAAAAAAAACAGGTTCCTTGTGTATTCAAGGCCAATCTAAATCTACAGAGCTCTACAGAGCAAATCAAGACAGCCCAAGCTACAAAGAGAAACCCTGTCTCAATAAGGATAGATAAATCCACATAGAAATTAAATCTCCAAAGAGAGGAGAAAAAGGAAAAAGGAAATATATAAATGTATACCCTTGATCCCAAAACATGGGAGACAAAGACAGAGACAGATTGGTTCCTTTTGAGTTTGAGGCCAACCTAATCTACAAAAAGCCAGAACAACACAGAATAAACCTGTTTTAATCAATTAATAAATTTATGTCAACTGTAGAGGAGAATACTTAAACTCAATACAGTCTTATGCTGTATTTTCAATTTAAAATAGATTATATATAGCATATATATATAATACTATTACATGCCATATCTTTTTATGGCATGAATGGAGACTTACAAATGTATTTCTTCTGTTCGAAGAACAGGAAATATTCCTTAATTGATTTGTTCATCCTGCACATCCAAGGCATTTTGGTAATTGCAGAACTATATGTTACTTGTGAGAAATTATATATTTTCAGAACAATGGGACCAGAGTCCAAAGAAGATAAGACAAGTAACCCAAATGATCCAGCCTCACAGACTGCCTCAAGAGCTGTTTCCTCCAAAATCTTCATCCAGAACAATTTCAAACAGCTTGCTGAGATGGTCCAGCCTCAAAGACTGTTCCAGACAGGTCTTCAATAAAGCTCTGAACTTTCCTACCAAAGTCCAGCTTCAAACTACAAATTGCTCAGAACATTCAAATTGCTGAGCACATAGAGACTGGACAACAAATGTTACAATTAACTTGATTAACCATTTTTCCAATTTTATTCGGGCCCCTAAACAGGTTTTCTGCATCCCAATTCAGCAGGAAGAAGTTTTAAGAGAGCGACGTCCTATTCCCAAAAAGTGGGTGGATGTTTCTTTGGTTATTTGATGGGTTATAGATGTTGTTTAGGGGTAATGGTTACAAATCATTATATGGTCTTGTTAAGCAAGGTATAGAAAGTTAAACTTAGAAATCTCTTTTTCTTTTTTTCTCCATCCTTCTTTCTCTCTTATATAGGGGGAAAAGACTTGAAGAGAAAAAGAGGGGGAATATATGTATATAATATAGAAATGATAAGATATAAGGATAGATTATTGAATCTTCTAGAAAACTTAAAACTGTTGTTATTCTTAAAATAAGGTTATCTTTTGATACATTGGTATAGAATGTTGTATATTGATACAAATATAAGGTTAAATTTTGATACATTGGTACAGAATTTTATATTTAGATACATAATATGTATATTTCAACTCTTATATAAGTTATTGTTCCTATACAACTCCTTTAAAAGTATAGGTTTACTTCCGATCCTTTTATGGGTTGCTATTGCAATCAATTTAGGAGTCTGGATAATACAAGTTGACTGGCCAGTTGAGCTTCTGATCATGTCAAATAGTAGTCTTAATTTGTTAAACAAATAGTAAAGGTTTAAAAATATACAGTTTGTTCATAGATAGATAGAAGATAGATGATAGATTTATAAATAAATCGATAGATGTCTTCAAAACCCTCAGAGGAATACAGAAAATGGCATTTAAAGATGTTTTTATTATTTTAAGAATTGTTTGACTTAAGACAATCAGCTCTTGACAGCTCCTATTTGACTTGGAAGAAGACAATGAGCATCAAAATAAATCTCCCATAAGGAGATAATTCCTATTGGGCAAAAATGCCCCTTCTCTCTCAACAGACTACATACAGTCCAAAGATGGACCAGAGCTTAAATGCAGGTAAGTCGATGTCCTGATTCTGCAGAGACAGAATGGGAAAATTCCTGCTGCACAATTTAGTCTGTGAAAAATACTTGGCCAGAAGGCTGAAGATGATGCTCCAATGATATCAAGACATATTTGGGACTGTCTAGGCAACAAACTGTCATATTTCTTTTTCAAAGCTGCTCTCCTATGCTTCCTACTCACTCAAATAATAACTTTATCCCTTCTTATGTCTCTGATGGGGTTGAAGGCATAATAGTTATAAAATTTCAATTGAACTTGAGTTGTTTAGGATTTAAAAGGATATTTTCAAGTCTAAATAAAATCTTTAGCTTTATAAATATAGGATATGATAGAAATTATTTTGGTTCAGAACTTTAGACACAGCAAGATAGATAAGATGATTTTATTTCTTCTTCAAGATTGCCTGATACAAATAGGCTAAACATTATGTGTATAACTTTTATATATGGTTTTCTTGATTGTTTCATATTTGTTCTTATTGTTTTTAGTATATGAGTTAAAAAATTTAGCCTTTTTTTTTAGACAAAAGGAGGGAATTGTCGGGGTAGGGTTAAGCATTCTAAATGTTAATTAATTGGTCCTGCTTGCTGTCTGTTACTTACATTGACTCTGATTGGTTAAATAAAATGCTGAGGCCTGAGATTGGACAAAGACAGAGAAAGGTGGGACTTCCTGGGATCAGAGCAGGAAGCCTGCGCTTTACACAGAGGATTCAAGCATTCCAGCCATGAGCAGCAGGAAGAAAGACACACGCTAGGCGTTAGGAAAAAGAACCTCATTCCACATGGCCAGGAACATCGGCATGGCATGGAAAATGGCAGTCCAAGGGGACGTATGTATATATGGGGTCATATTTGGGTAATAGAATTAAGAGCTAGCTTAGATGGGCCAAGAATGCACAACTCAGGCCAAGGCTTGTTAAAATCCATGCAGTCTCTGTGTGTACTCATTTATAATGTCTGCTTAATGGCGGAATAAGGATTAAAGGCTGCCAAACAAATTAACAATAATCTAAATACTGGTTAAACAATTTAATTAATTATTTCTACAAGTGGCACCCAATGTAGTTTAATTTTTTTTTTTTACAGACATGCATCATTCATTAGGGTAGGTGTTGAGGGCATTTCCAAAAAGATCTCACTGAGAGAAGAGTAGATAGCACCTTTCACTCACAGCCAAAACAATAAAAAGGTATTAGGAAAAAGCAACACTGCTTGTCTCCTTGCCTTCACTTCTTGCTGATAATTACACCTACCCCAACTCTTATGGCTGCTGCTACTCCCAGTCTCATCCTTCGCATTTAGCTATCAAGCTAAACTTTCCCATGTGAGACAAAGATCTGTGACTGCAAAAAATCTTCTGGGCCTTTGATGTGAATTTGGAGCTAGTGAGGCATCCAACTTCAGGAACTGAGCAGGCATCGGGGTTCTCTGTTTCTCTGGAATTCAAGCAGCCAATGACATTCGACACAGCCTCTGTTGTGAAAGGTGATCTATTAAATCCTTGTTCATCTAAGGCGGTGGTTTCTAAATCATCCTAATGCTGAGACTCTTTAATACAGTTCCTCATATTGTGGTGACCCCCCCTGACCATAAAATTATTTCATTGTTACTTCATAACTATAATTTTGCTACTGTTAAAAATTGTAATATAAGTATCTGATATATAGGATATCAGATATGTGACCCCCCCCAAAGGAGTCACCATGATAGGTTGAGAACCACTGCTCTAGAGAATGCAATGTGTAAATATTTTAAAGGATCCAACATCTTTAGCTATTAAGGTATAAATTAAAGTTACATCGCAATTCTATCTCTTTCCAGTCAGAAAGACCATGAAGAAAACAAATCACAAATGCTAGCAAGGATATGAGGATATAACTTACTCACTCATGAGAGTGGAGTCTCATGCAGCCACTATAAAGACCAGTATGGAATTTCAAATAGAAGTACCATGTGATACTACTTCTGGATGTATATGCAAAGGACTCAATACTCACCAGATATGATTGCACATCCATGTTTGTTGTAGCAGTGTTCACAATAACAAGGAAACTGAATCAGCCTAGATGTCTATCAATAGATGACCGTAAAATGTAAAATGTGGTACATATTACAGTAGAATTTTATTTGGCTGGAGAGAAAAATGAAGTTATTAAAATGCAATAAAATTTGTGGATATGGAATTTTTATATTATGAAAGTCATCACAGACTCAGAAAGATATATCACATGTTTATGTATATACCACCTGTTAAGTTGTGTGTGTTTGAGTACAAGTAATAAAATTACAAAGTTAACCAAGAGTGGGTAAAAGAAGTTTAAGGGGAAAAATAGAACATATGTGACATGAAACAGAGGAGAAAAATCTACTTTTGATCAAGGTCTTTGGGGGGGGGACAATAGGAAGAGGAATATCAACCACAATAAATCATGTGTGAAAATCTCTGTGCTGGTTGATTTTGTTAAGTTGATACTCGAGTTACCTGGGAAGAGGAAGCTTCAGTTGAAAAACTGCCTCCATGCGACTAGCCTGTAGATAGTCCTATGAGAAATTTTCTTGATTAGTGATTGATGGAGAAAGACCCAGCCCACTCTGAACAGTGCCCTGCCTGGGCAGATGGTTCTGAGTGGTATAAGGAAACAATCTAAGCAAGCCACAGAAAGTGTTCCTCTGCTCCAGCTTGAATTCCTGCCCTGACTTCCCTTCATAATGGTCTGTGACCCAGAGATACAAGATGAAATAAACCTTTTCTTCCCTAAGTTATTTTTGATCAGTGATGTATGACAACAATAGTGAAGCAAGTTACTACTTTATATTATAAATAAAAAATAGAAATTAAATTAAAAGACAGAAAATATTCAAATTAAGACAAATATTAAAATGATCCTTGTGCTAAAACGTGTATGAATTCTTTTAAAGTCACAGGCATTTGTAGAGCTTTGAGGTTCTGTGTCAATGGAGTCACAACTTGTTTTTTGTAAAACTAAGTCTAGTATCCTGTCTATTCCAGCAGTAGCAACATTCTAGTCTAGATGTGATGAAATAGAAATTGCCAGTGAACCAAATGAGCTTGACTACAGAGGTGCCAGAAGGGGACTGGGCTTTCTAAAGCTCTATTGATATACTAAATCCTAGCATTTAAAATATCCACTCCAAAGTCAATCAATAAGCCTATCCTGAGATATGTGAAGGAGTTTGTGAGGAAGGCTCCATCCACATGAATCTACCCATATCTTCCAAACACCTTAGACTTAGACAAGTCAGCTTTTATCTCTTCTCGAAGATGACTGCAGCCAGACCTTTCTCCTAGGCAAGCTAATTAGTCTCAATGATACTTTGGATAGACTTTATTGTCCACATACTAGAGGTTTTGTGAAGTCTTGTTTTCAAGAAAAGAATAGATTGAAAACAACCATTTGTGTAAGGGAAGGAGTTGAAGAAGAGGTTTGACTCTGTGCATAGGAATGTGATGTTAACACAGTGAAGACACTAAGGTTTCAAGCTACCTACAGTGTTTAGTGGAACAACCACAGGACAAGAATCTTGGGGATTAGATCATTACTTCTCCCACAAGCTGACTGCAGAGCCGCTAATGATTATTTTATTACTCAGAGTCTATAGTTTCTGAATTGTTCTATGGAATGGAAAACTATCTTCTATAATGTTTGACTGGGTTCTGAAATACTGAAATATACAGTTCATGACAAAATGACAAACTAGCATGGCTTCAGGCTCTGTACTCAAAATCTGCTTTGGGTGAACTATAGCTTCTAGAAATAAATATAAGTTCAAGGAACAGACGGATACTTGTGGGAAGGTGAGTTTCCTAAATAGCTTTGTAGTGAGAGGACAGAAGAGGTTACTGAAAAGTAGACTGGTGAAAAACACAGTTCTATTTTTAAAGGATGAGGGTATAGCTAAGTGGTAGACAGCTTGATGGAGAAAGACCCAGTACACTCTGACAGGCAAAGATCCAGGATTTTACACCTACACACACACACACACACACACACACACACACACTCTCTCTCTCTCTCTCTCTCAATCTCTCTCTCTCTCTTTCTCTCTCTCTCTCTCTCTCTCTCTCTCTCTCTCTCTCTCTCTCTCTGTTCTTATGCCTCCCTTCCATTACTCTGTGACAATTAATAGTCAGTGATCACCACAAGCATTAAGTTGTGTGTGAGTGTGTGTGTGTCTGAAAGTTTAAACAAGAAGAAGGAAGGTCAACAAGCTATAGAATAGCAGATACATTTAAAGAAATATAAATACAATAGAGGAGTATACCATAAAACAATAGTAACCACAAACTTTCTGAAATCTGGAAGATTCAATATGGAGAAATGCTAGAATGATGAGTCAAGACTTGAAATAATAAAGATACAAATGTATGAGTATATAGGAAAATATTTACATATAAAATGCATATAAGATTATTGGGATCAAGAATTATTGGGTGTAAAATAATAGTTGAGCAAAGAAAGCACTATAGATGGGGAAAACGGCATGGCTGACCTCAGCAGATGGCTCTGGGTACAGGATTGATGCTGTGTGAGCATCAGAAACCTGAGTTCAGATTCCCAGCACTGATATAGAAAGTTGGATGTGTTTGTGCATGCCTGTAACCACAGTGTTGGCTATGAGAAGAGGCAGAGACATGGTAGATTCAGGGGCATCCAAGGCCAGGAATGCAGCCCACTAGATGTCCACTTTCAGGATGAGTCTGCCTTCCTCAGTTAAATCACAATGCCCTCTTTCTACCCCTCCCAGTCCCTCCTCTCACCCTCTGCCCCCTCTCCCTCCTATCCTACTTCTCCCCAGAGGGGTGTTCTTACATATCAGCTCCCCTCAGTTCAGCAGTCATATGTGGGCTAAGAACTTCCTCTTGCACTGAGGGCCTATATGGCAGCTCCATTAGGGCAAAGTGTCCCACTAACAGGTAACAAAGTCTATGTTCCTGTTACTTTTGGCATGTTGGTTGTAGAATAGTTATCCTGTACTATATGGCTAAAATCCATTGACATATGCTCTTATTTTATACTTTGCTATTGCTGTAAATATGTTTGATAGAGGATCATTCTCAACCAAAAAAAAAAAAGTAAGTACATACCCTGGACCCATGACTTAACAATACACAAACATCTAGAGCAGTTTTTTTTTGGTTTGGTTTGGTTTAGGGTTTTTTTCTTTCTTTTTTTCAAAACAAGGTTTCTCTCTATATCCCTGGCTGTCCTGGACTCACTCTGTAGACGGGGTCAGCAGAGAACTAACAGAGATCCGCCTCCTTCTGCCTTCCAAGTGCTGGGATTAAAGGTGTGTGCCACCATGCCCAACTAGAGCAGTTTATTTTTATTTTTATGATGCTTTTCTCTATGTGGTGTTGAGAATGATCTTCTATCAAGTATATTTACAGCAATAGCAAAGTATGAAATAAGAACATGATGTCAGCGTATTTATAAATATGCAAAATAACTATCCATAATGACTTCAAGGCAGCGACTGGTATTCAAATATTTGTGTAAAGCATACTTATATAGAGATTATATAAATTCTTAGAATTTATAAATTATATAAAATCTAAAACTTAAGACTGTGAAATAAAGGACATTGTGATAATGAATCTTGATTGTCAATTACGGTATGTTGAATCACCTAGGAGTCACACACCTCTAGGTACGCCTGCCAGGATATTTGCAGAGAGGTTTTACTAAGGAAGGCAGACTCATCCTGAAAATGGACAACATCTAGTGGGCTGCATTCCTGGCCTTGGATGTAATCTGAGCACCAACATTTATCTCTTTGCTTCCTGACCTTGGATACAATGTGGGCAAGTGGCTCTTGCTTCTACTGCCACCACTAAAGCCATTATCACCACCCCCACACTTTATCCTCTGTCAAGGACTGTACCATCAAACTATTAGTCAAAATAAACACTACTCTAAGCTGCTTTTGATAAGTATTTTGTCACAGCAAAAAAGAAAGAAAAGTTAACTAATATAAACATAACATTTTTACTCTGTTTTCTTCAGTTCTGTTGTCCATTATTTTTTCTATTTATAGAGAAAAGGGGTTTTGCAATCATGGCAGTCTTCTCTAATACCTGATACAAGTCATACTCACTCAGAATAAAAGGCAGAAGGACAACCCACAGTTCCATGGGGACAGGACATTCCTACGTGATCTTTTGATTTGGTCATAAACTATAGAGCAAATCAATCAGGGTCATATTAGGCTAGAAGCAGTAAAAAAAATCTTCATGAATAATGACTCATACTTGAGTGGTTTATTTTGGTCCATATAAAAATGAAAAGACATTTAACTTTTTGACCTACAGCTCTCAAATCTTAACTAAGATTTGGGATTTCTGAAAAAGTCATAAGGAGTCATACTATTAGCCATCTACCTACAATAATTTATAAGTTAGTATGTAAATATACATATATATTATAAATAAAATTTTCTCATCCTAGCTGATAACCTTCTCTTCAAGAGTCAAAGACCATCTACGAAAAGCTTCAACACTAGCATGAGAAGTCACCCTTTGAGTTGTTGGTCTGGGTTGTTCAAGAGAAACCCAAAACCTTATAGGCCATTGCTATCACCTTTGGTGAGCCCTCAGAAATGGAAGGTGAGTCCCTATTGCTAACTCTTAGAAGAAGAATGCACTTAACATGAATGGCCCAGAGACTCCTGAGCTAGAACTGACCTGAAAGCCTCCTCCCTGATAACTGCCTTTTATGACACCAGAAGGCACATCCAAGTTCCCAAAGGAGGGAAACAACCAACAGTCTACCCAACTACGATGCCTAGGAACTGCAATAATGACCAGTACAGTACTATAACCCTAAGGGTACAGTAGTGCATCCATACCTTGAGAGTAACCAACAGCTCTCTAATTGGATCAATTCCTACTCAGCAAGAAGAAAATCATGCTGGCACAGAAAACCTGGCCAAATACCCAGAACTAGTATAATCATGGATCTGGGACCTATAACCTACTAAACCACATAATCCCTAAGTATATTCTAAACATTAGTGTTTCTATCCTCAGAGATAAGTGTAGTTCTCATCCCTCATCAAGTAAACTTCTCTGTGCAACAGATGGTGACCATTACCGAAAAACCACAACCAATCAAAATTCAGAGTTAAAGATTGCAGGCCCCGTGAATACAAATACAAAATAATTTCTAAACCTAAGGCTCAGGTAACATTGTAAAAGAGGAGCTAGAAAGAATGTAAGAGCAAGGAAATCAGAGAGTTTGTTGTAAAGTTTTGTCTCCTAGTAATGTTGGAAACAATAGTTATAAAGTCTTACCTAGTGGCTCCCTAAACATGACCTGAACAAGGACAACAACAGGAGACACACTAGTGTGGCTAAGGAAAGTTCAGGAGGCCTCAACCCTATATGAAGAATTATGGGCAACTAAGGTATGCTGAGATTTAGAGAAAAAAGTCTTCCCCAAGGAAGAGCACATCAATTTGTTAGCCAATACCAGATGGTCATCCATGGAAACATACACACAAATAACACTACATATTTTTTTTCTTAACAGTTAAGAAAAATGGAGACACAAATTTGAAGGAGAGCCAGGAGGATTATAAGGAAGGCTTTGGAGAGAGGAAAGAAAGGAAAAAATATATACAATTATATTACAATCTCAAGGAAGTGATATTTTAAAAGAATTCCATAGAAAGAATGTTCCATGATAAATAAGAAAACTTAAATTCATGAAATCATAGAATACCCACATGAGAGCTCTGGTATCAAATCTAACTATTTAAGGAAGAGGCTCCTTACCTGTATGCTCATTGGTCCCAGACAATAGTCACATGTGCAACCATAACACCACCAGCAACACAACTGATTGGTGTAGAATTAATTAATCAGACAAAACTGGCAGCTAGAAATCTCTGGCTATGTTAATTTCTGCAATAGGGAACAACCAACCCAAAAGGGGATGAAAGGTCCTTTTCCCATTGACTTGGAACCAGAGGCATGCGATTCAATCCATTCCTGCCATTATGCCTGGAAATGTGATCTTCAAGATGCAGAGGTCATTAAAAGTCTGTTCAAAACTGAAGACTGAGAGAAAAGGGAAAGTCAGTATGTGTTTAGGGATGAGGAGCAATGAGTGGACATCAATAAACTATGTACAAAAACAAGAAAGATGTGAGTCTCCTGCCAGAGGCAAAAAAAAATGCATTTTCTTTGTAGTTGGTGGGACATTCTTAAATTTAAAAATAATAGTAAGCTTAAGTATTTGTTTTTATTTTATGGAAGAAAAAAAGAATAAATGAGATATATGAGATAAAATAACCAGTCAACTTAGAAAAATCTACTACAACTCAAACTGCTGTTACCTTTGTCAGAAGTTCTCACCAAAACCTCATTTGGTGTGTGTGAATTCACTGGACAACTGTAGGATTTCAACAGCTTCGCAAATGATGGCATGTCTTAAATTAGGATTGAAATGTACAACTCTGGCTCTCGGAGCCTTCAGAATCAAGTGCTGCCGAAGAAATGGTTTCTTCACATGGCCACAAGCCTCTCACTTCTCAGTCATCCTGGCTTGTCTAGTTCAGAGCTTAGAAACAGGATTTGCTTTTAGTCCTAAATTATTCTCTAAGGGTCTAGATATTAAATTATGGCTGGAGTATTTCTCCAGATGTGATGTTTCAGAAAGGAAATTGATTTTTAATTGGCTATTTTGTGCTGTGACTATAGAATCATCAAAGAGCAAGAAAAATAACCCCATCCTAAATTCATACTCTTCTCTCCCTCTCCCTTTCTCTCTCTCCATCTCTCTGTCACTCTCTCTCCTCACTCTTGCTCTCTCACACACACATGCATACACGCTGTAAATATAGAAATACAGGAATCAGTACAATACCCGTGTGCCTGTCTAGGGCCTAGTATTAAGAAATAATTCTTGAACATGACTCCAAGTTGTCTACACAAACATCCCAGAATGGACACCCCGTGTTGTTAAAGTGACACTGTGTGTGACTAATAGAACACAGGAGAAGTGACAAATGTGACATCCAAGACTAAACTATTAAAAAAAATTGTAGTATTTGAAGGTTATCTCTCTTGCTTTTGGGTAATTTCAACTAGAATAAATGGGTAAGCAATTGTCATTTTTCTGTGTCACCATATTGAGAAATGATGTCATCACAGGGGACCTAGAAAGTAAGCCTGGGACTGATCCTCAGCTCAGCTATGCCATCTGAGCATCAGAGTTCAAGAAGCATCACACCTGTAATCTTACAAAAATCTTGAGCCAGAACCTTCCTCCACATCGCTGATCTCGAAACTGTGTATGATTACAGACACTGCAGTGCTTGGCAGCTGATTTTCAGCACAGGGAACTTAACAGTATATGATTATATATACTCAATAATAAAAGCACTGAAACAACCATGGTTGTGCAACCTATAAATCCAAGATTCAGGAAACTAGGCAGGAAGATGGCCACCAGTTTGAGGCCAACTTGAGTTACATAATAAGTACCAGGCCTAGGAGGGTAAAATACCAAAAGTCTGTCTGAAAAAAAATATATAAATGGATAATCATAGTTTTAATGAATTACAATTATAAGAATTATGATTTAAATGTTCTTTAAATTATGATTTAAATTAATTCTTAAAAGTTGAGTGCTAGGTCTAACAGTCTAATTCATATTGCCACTGTTTTCAGTATGGCAGGCAAATGCCATGCCACTTCTGTTTAGTTTAGTCTTAAGGTTTTCATTTTTAACATTTAAGAGCTTCTTTACTTTTTAAAAGATATTTATCTTTTAAAAGAGAGTATCTGAGACATTTGTTTTCCACTAGATCTTCTGTCCTAATAACAAGAACTATATTCATCTTAGTTACTAGTATATTGCTTTGAAGAAACACCACGACCAAGGAAACATATAAAAGAAAGCATTAAAAGGGGACTGGCTTACAGTTGCAGAGGGTACATCCATGACGATCATGGCAAGGAAGGTGGCAGCAGCAGCAGGCATGACTCTGGAGCAGTAGCTGAGAATTTACGCATGATCCACACATACGAGACAGAAAGAGTGCTAACTGAGAACAGTGTGGGCTTTTAGACTCTTAAAGCCCACCCCGAGAGATCCACCTCCTCCAACACAGCCACACCTCCTAATCATTCCCAAATACTTCTACCAATTAAGGACCAAGTATGCAAATATATGAACCCATGGAAGCCATTCTCATTTAAAACACCACAATATTTTAAGTTAAAACATAAATATTCATACTACAGTTGAAAACTTTTTTTTCTAAATAAATAAATAGGTGTGCACATGATACATAAGCTAAGGACCAAATGTAGAAAAAAATGTTATTAATTTATTTCAAGTTCAAAACAAAACAAGGCATGTCTTCATATTTCATTATTTTCTTAGAAAATTGTAATTGAAATACAAATAACTTACCTTTATTCAAAATAAAATGCATGCTATTTATAAGATATAAAAATCCTATTTTAAAAGAAAGTGAAACAGCTCAAAAGTCTTCGTATTAAGAAGATATATGATCTTTCAAGCAAGCCAAGATACATGTGCTTGAAAGCAATTGTTCATTATATCATGCTATGAAATACAATTTTCAAACTGTGATAGACATCCAACTTAAAACCATTTTATGTTATATGCATTCTTGACAGTACTCTTTTTGTTTTAACTTTCATAATAAAAATTACAGAGAGAAAAGACAGAAAGCAAGCAAAGATTAATAGGATCCAACTTCAGTGGTTTGATACTTTCTCAGCTTCTAAAATAAATCAGCACATAGGTCAAGAAGGCCGCTGTCTCATCTTGAAATCATCAACCGTAGAGCATAATGGGATTTATGCATATGAAAATGGGAGACTGCAAATGCCAGCAACTAGCACACTGTCATTTAAGAAGAACAAACAACAACACCCAACCCACCACGAAGTACAGATTAAATGGAAGATCACAGATGCTTTAACGGCTTGCCTAAAAGTCTAATAAATTTAACTTCAGCAAAATGGCAATCTGATTTTTCACTAGAGTTAATATATTCCTCCAAAGCCATTACTTTAGCAGTACATAAGTATAGCGTTCACTTACCAGCAATGACAAATGTGTTTATTTATAGTTTATTTTTTCTCATGGTAAAATCCATCAATTATAGCATTGCTAGGCATGTTTAAATAAAATTAAAGACAGTCTTATGTTTACCCAAAAGCTAAGAATTAAAGTGAGGGCTAGATTGGATATAAAAGTCTAACTGATATCAGGTCAATTTCATTGTAATATATCATTTAAACTCTTCTGTTCACTCCTGTATGTCAAAAATGTCCACAACTCCCAAGAGGAGTTATGAGGTGGGGATTCTATTCACTAAAATATAGTTCCAAAACATTTTAAATACTAAAGGGAAAAATAAATGTTTCATTCAATGTTTTCGATGGAAATTTATGAACAATTAAATCTGGAGCAATGTTAATTATTCATAGATGTGAACATCTTCCTCATCAGAAATAAATATAATAAGAAAAGTTCCATTTGCCTGTATAATACTCACTTTCAAATCTTCATCTACTTCTAACTCACTTAATCTAGATAATCCTTCTTTTCTTCCCATAGAATATCTTTCACACTCCTCATCTCTGTAGTTGTATACAATGCTAAGAAACACATCGTGTGATTAAATCAGTTCACATAAGTATATGAATTGTCCTCATCTCAGCATTTAAGAGGATTTACTAACCAAAGGAAGGCTCAGAAAGAATCCCTTGAGCAAAAAGTTACACATATGACCTCCCTTTGTCTATCCCAAACCATAAAGTCTTACATTATCCATTTCATATGGAGAAAAAAAATCCTCCTCAAGATGTTGTTATACTTTTCTAAACAAAATTCATTAAAATAGTCTCCAAAGACATATTAAGGCATGTGAACCATCCTATAGCTCTGAAGACCAGGTTTGCCGGTCAACTTGACAGAAACTAGACTTACCTGAGAAGAGGGGACATCAATCCAATCGAGGACTGCCCTCCATCAGATTGGCCTGTGATCATGACTGAGAGGCATTTTCTTCATTACTGATTGATGTAGAAGGGCCCACCAAGGTCCCACCCCATTGTGCAATGCCACTTTTAGGCACATGGTCATGGGTTATGTAAGAAAACAAGCAGAATAAGCCTTCGGGAGCAAGCAGTAGGCAGCCTTTCTCTATGGTTCCTGGCTTGTGTCTATTTGGGTTCCTGTCCTGACTACTTTGAGAGACAGACTGCAATCCAGAAGTGTAAGCTACATAACCTATTTCTCCCTGTGCTTCTTTTGGTTGTAGTATTTATCACAGCAATAGAAAGCAACCTGTGACATCAGGGAAGCATTATTGCATTCCCTTTTTACATTGTGAAACAATGCTGTCATCTACTAAGTCCATTTGTGAAACCTAGACAACAAATCAAACAAAGAATCAACTCTAAAAAGGAATCTCATGTTTTCAGCAAGTAAGCATATTTGTGTTAGACCCCACTGGCTGAAGGTTAGAATCTTGTTCTGGAAGCTTCAAGTGATATCATTTTCATTCATTACAGCAGCTCTGAAGCACATGCATTATTATATTTAATTTTTACAAAATTCCTAAAGATAAAGTAACCTGCTTAAGTAGCATAATTAGTAAGGGACAAAACAGACATTCATGAGCCAGCACTTGCTTCAAAGACTAAATACTCTCTTCCCACGAGTATACTTTTTCGTCTTACCAATTAAAATTGAGTCAAATGGCTTTTAAATGAACAATTTAAATAAATCACCATAAGCACATAATTATATAATCTTGGGTACAGTGGCACTTCATGAGTCTCCTTTATGTACTAGAAACTGTCTTCTGCATTGCAATGTGACAGACTAGTCTTATCTGCAGTCACTCAGAACATACTGTCAGTCACTCTTCCTCCTACCAAAATATGTCATATTGAAAATGAAAAATTTTGATAGAATGTAGAAAGACTTAAGTCACATGCTTATGATTTTATACAAAGATTGGAATCTGTCCTTTTACTCCTTTATAAATATCATTGCTATATTTCTGAAAAACACATATCACCTTACTATTATTTAAGTGTTCAATGTAAATTAGCACTATTCTAACCAACTCGCTTCATCTGCTTCTTTTTGTCTATTTTTTATTGAGTGTTTGATATTTCCAATAATAGTGTCAGGGCAATTCATGAAATATAATAAAGTACTTTATAATACTGTTGGAAAGCCTTTAATTTACAAGTTACACAGCCAAACCAGGAAAGATAAATTACAAGACAGAAACTAGTAGTTGTAAACTATGATTAGAAAGAGAAATTTATTTTTAATTTACAGAGAAAAAATATTTAATAATAAGAAATCTATTGAGAAAGATAATTATATCATATAGAAAAACAGAAAAAATATTCTTAAAACACTAAAAAATTTAAAAATAATGTTCCCACCAGCTACTATGATAAAATAAAAACCGTACTGCTGAGAAAAAGGAAATGACTTGCTATTAGCATCTTGAATTGCCACTAAAATCTGTTTATAGGTTATCAGATTTGAAGACCTGAACTCTGGTGTGGTAATACTCTTATAGTTCCAGTTGAATCGGGTCATCAGACATGAGTTGTGTGAATTTGAGCCCTTTCTCCCTATACCATGAGACCTAATCTCAAAAGAGAGAAGGCCATGAGACTGCAACCTACACAAAGAACTACAGCAACTAAGAGATACTCAAAATGGGAGAAATAGTAGCTCCCAGGGACAAGCATACCAATCAGTTACCAAATGATCACCCCTTAAAACATACATGTAACATTATACAGACTGAGTAGATTAATTTTGGAATGCACACACACACACACACACACACACACGTATGTAACAACAGTTAATGAAAAAACTAGGCCATGAATTTGACAGGGAGCAAGGAGAGGTATATGGAATAGTTTTGAGGGGAAAAGGGGAAGGAGAAATGATATAATTATATTATAATCTCAAAAGTAAAAAAAAAACTTTTAAAAACAATTTTTAAATCATTGTTGGTAGGTATAATTTTATCCATTTATGGTTTTGTTTCTTTTTTGTTTCATAACTTCTATAAAATTGTATCATATCCTAAATTAAAATATAGGTAAATTATCTTCATATTTAACTTATTAGTAAAATCAGTAGCTATTTCTACATATTACATTGTTGTGGGAATTTTAATTTTTGTTCCTCATTGGATAATATCTACATAGGTTCAATTTTGCTGCAGTCATCATTTCCTATTAACTTCTGGATCCTGCCCATTGCAGAGAGAATACGTACTAATTTTGCCAATATAGTCCCATGCAGGCTAGTGGATTTGTTCTTTTAGAATCCTTAGTTTGGGTTTTGGTATTATTTTGCCATTCTAAGTGAAGAGGAAAACAGGGATTGGAGTTCTCAAAAGCAACATCTAATTAAATGAAATTATTTAAAGTTTGTTGTCTTTTAGTAAAATCTCTGTCACATTCATTGACTGTTAAAAAGACAGAGAAACAACTATCTTTCTACCTTTGGTCAAAAAGAAAGAAAAATGTTCAGCTGGGGAATATGCTCAAGTAGGAATGTTCAAGTGTTGGGGTGAGGCAGTATTCAATGGGTTCAGTAAAGAAAAAAGTAAAAATCAGCCTATTATAAGGTATTTCATATTATAATGAATGATATCACATTAAATCCATCCACAGCTGAAGTTCCTCAGAAATCTTTCAAAAGTACTTTTTAAGTTTTCTAACTTAGGAACCTATACAATCGAGTATGCAATTCCATTTTTGTTGTATACACACACTGTACCTCTTTGAAAATCTAGATCATTTTGTTCCTTGATTTCTAATCTTGTACAGTTGTCTAATTGGGAATATATGAGCACAGTGGATTTCTCCAACCCATTACAGAAATTCCTTCTGGAATTTAGAAAATCCACACTTCCAAAACTTGGCATATTTCTTAGGATGAATGCCGACTAAAACAGTGCATTTTAAACCAATTACCCTGATGGCACTCAAAGGATGTATCAGAATATCATCGTGATGCATTTTCTCAAGAGCCAGCCTTTATGTAGGGTGACTGCATACACTCTTACACAACAGATGCCTTAGATGGAAGATGAGCCTGTCAGAAAGTATCTGCCACCTGCTTTTGCCTATCGTTATTCCCTTAATAGCTTTTTACCTGTGGGCATATTGAGCCACCAAAAAGAAGTGTCATTCCCCAAAGTACCACCACGAAAGCAATACTTATGAGTTTGGCATCCGAAAGCCATCTGAACAGAATTTCCCAGTACACAGCTGCAATATGTCATTCTTGAAAATGCCGTGTTAGAGGATATGACTTTGGGAATTGACTTAATAACAATAATAACAATAAAAATAGCTGGCACTTAGCAAAGAAAGTGTCTTTTATCCCATAGGACCCACAAGTGCTTTGGATTAGGAAATGCAGTCAGCTCTGAGAAGGGCGAAGGCACTTGGCACAGTCACAGAAGCATAGAAAAGGCTTGTCACCGAGGACAGAACAAGCTCCCAGCTGAAAGAGGAACATAAGATTTTATTTTTAACATGCAGTGATATAACCTTGGATTTTCATCTCTCCAGACAGGTGACAAAAATAGGGTTTTGTGTCCTACTTTAGGTAGGAACTATTGAGAGAAAATTGACCTTGTAGTTGGGAGCTCTGGTTTAGAAAAGTATCCAAGTGGATCACTATGACACAGTTTTTACTCCACAGGATCTCAGTGCAGCTGCCAGATAGAGACAAGATGTTAAAATTTGAGCCAAGTGGTTTCCATGTCAAAGAAAGTGGAAATGAAGATTGAATTACTGGGTAGTTCTGACACTCCACAGACCTTGTTCCCAGAAAAGGCATCATCACTCTGGTTACTAGTTTTTTGATCTTTCTAAACAGAAATTCCGTGGTGGGACTAGCTGACTCCTTCAGTTCATTTGCACGTTCATGCACAGTTTTGACTATGAGGATATGCTCTGTTTTCTATCAAGAATATTTATGCGCAAATGGTTTTTAGGAGTATTCTTTCATTGGACCATGAATGGCTATTCCTTCTTAACATGCACATTTCCTTAAGGACTGGTCTTTGGCAAACTGTATTTGAAATTTATTTTGATTTAGTATACACTACCTTCATACCACAGTGACTTAGGTCAGTTGTCCTCTGCCTTTGTTAATAATCACAAAGTAAGAACATTAAAGGAATTTGTTTGTTAAAGTTTTACTTCTTCCAATGAGTTTTAAGAATTTGTATCTCATTCCACCACTTTAGGAAAAAATAACTTATTTTTCTTCACTTTCAAACTTTAATCTCATAAAACTTTTAAAAATCCCTCCATTGCTTCTTTTCCTCCAAGGATGAATTTTCATTATGAAATGTGACTTGCTGCAGTGATAATGAAAGAAGTATTTGATGTGTTTCATTCCCTTAGCAAATGCTTTGTAGGTGACTGCACACTAGTTCTTTTTGCTGTCCTTCTATTGCTTTACAAGAGTTTGCCTGGAGATCAGAAAAAGAAATTATAATGGCAACTCATACTCCTGGAATAAAGTATTCATGTCACAATTAGAGTTGTGACAAACCCAGTCAGGCCTGACCAAGACCTTCAAAATTAAGACTTGAAAATTTCTTAAAATCAGGACCTGTGCTTTGAAACTTTTTCGTCAATGAAAACTATTATTCAGCAACCACAAAACTGAAGTAACCTATGCTTAAATACAGAGAAAACTTACAGTTCCTTCTTTTCCTCTAGGAGTTGGGAGGTAGATGATATCTATCTATACAGAAGTTCTGCCAAAACTCCAAAGCCCCAGGTTTCTTGTTTCTGCTGCTATTTTAAGTCCTAGCTTCCATCATGAAGTTTGTTTCAGGTTCCAAAGTATCACTTTAATGTCCCTTTCCACTTCCAGGTAAGAACCGGAGAAAAGGAGGTGAGGAGAAATGGGAATACTTCCAAATTGAGCGACTTCCTTTTCAATACTTTCCCAGCATTCCAAACGGGTTGCATGCATATATCTCATAACTCAGAGTGTACACAAGTGACTTGATCTGAAATGTGTGAACTTGCACATGAACCCATCATCTCAAACAAACCTCCTAGTGCTAGCGGAGAGGAGAGAGGGAACAGACCATGACCTCCGCCTCCAGATGAGACACTGATAACCACTGCTCAAACTCAACAGATTTGAAACTCTTTACTTTCCCTGCAACAAGCACTCACTAGTGAGTGAATTTAATACCATAAATTGATAGAAAGTTGAAGCAAATAATACCAAAACTAATATTTACTAGCACTAATTAGCACTGTCATGTTTTTGACCAAGAGTTTTGCAGGACCTATTTTATGTGGTCCTCATACACACACTATGCAGGAGGTTCTTTTATTAGCCTCATTTGTCTGAAAAACTCGGGGATGGACAGAGAAGTTTAGTTAGCAGAGCCAATTCACAGAGCTAGTAACTGGCAAAGGTGAGAGCCTCAAGTAGACATCAGTGCAAAGACCCACTTGTTTCCAAACTACGCATATTTTAAGGGAGACAATGTAGAAGTTTTGAGTATTTTTCTTATTGTTAAAAACCAACCTAGGGCAAGTTCATTGCTTTTCTAGTCACCAGCTATATGCTGTTTTTTAAACTTTCATTTTAAAAATAGAAAACAAATAAAGGTAAAACTAATGATTTAACTTGATAAAATTTCTTATGAGAAACACTAACAGCTCTATAGATGTGATATAGATAACATAATATCTAAGTTATTTCCATATCAAAATAGTTTGCATCCTACAGAAACTTCTTCCAAGGAAGTCTCCAAGGTGAATCTGCCACAGTTAATTGTTTAAAATACATGCTTTCTTTTTTTTTTATAAATACTTTATTTTTTTTTCTTCAAAGTATATCTCAGTACCAAACCCCTCCCTATTCCCCCTTCCTATCCCACCCTTCCACCCTCTTCCCCCCAGAAGTTTCCCCTTTCAGTCCAACAGATGGTTCCTTCTCTTATAACAGTAAATATTATACAAAACAATAGATATAAATATGCCACATTTATGAGAGTAA
>CAJQZJ010032535.1:3305949-3328601 GCA_907164525.1 Lophiomys imhausi
AGGGCTGGGTTTGTGGGTAGATATTGTTTAAATTTGATTTTGTCATGAAATATCTTGTTTTCTCCATCTATGTTGATAGAGAGTTTTGCTGGGTAAAGTAGTCTGGCTGGGCACCTATGATCTCTCAGGACTTGTAGTATATCTGACCAGTCCCTTCTAGCTTTTAACGTTTCTGGGGAGAAGTCAGGTGTAATTCTGATGGGTCTGCCATTGTATGTGACTTGACCTTTTTCTCTTACAGCTTTTAATATTCTTTCTTTGTTCTGTACATTTGGAGTTTCAATTATTATGTGGCGAGAGGAGTTTCTTTTCTGGTCTAATCTGTTTGGTGTTCTGTAAGCCTCTTGGATTTTTATTGGCATCTCTTTTTTCAGGTTTGGGAAGTTTTCCTCTATGATTTTGTTGAAGATATTTCCTGGACCTTGGAGTCAGGAGTCCTCTCTTTCCTCTATACCTATAATTCTTGGGTTCCGCTTTTCATTGAGTCCTTGATTTCTTAGATGTTGTGGGTGAGAGATATTTTTAGCCTTCTCATTTTCTTTGGATGTTGTACTGATTTCTTCCACTGAATTTTCCATGCCTGAGATCCTGTCTTCCATCTCTTGCATCCTATTGTTGATACTCACATCCATAGTTCCTGTTCTCTTCCCTTGGTTCTCCACTTCCTCTTTTAACTCTGACTGTGTTTTCTTTATTGTTTCTATTTCTATTTTCATGTCTTGTATGGTTTTGTTCATTTTGTACATTTCCTTCTCCAGCTTGCTTGTTTTTGTATGAAAATCTTTCATGGCTTTTTCCTTTTCCTGTTCAAGCTCTGTCACCTTGGCTTGGAGCTCTTTAATGGTGTTGTTCCTTGTTTTGATTTGTAGAATTGTGGCTTCTTTGAATTTCTTCATAGATTTAAGTTCTTCTTGCAGGGACTCTATCACTTTCCATAATGCAGAATTGTCAATGTTTTCATGTGTTTCTGTTGGGGTGTGGTCATCCGAATTGAATGAGCTAGGATGATTCTGCTTTGTTGGAGTCATAATTCCTTGATTACTATTTTTTTTTTACCTTTCGCCATTGGATGCGTTTAGCTGTCTGTTTTGTGTGCTTGGAACCACAGTGGATGATTTGGTGCAGGGGACAAGTTACTTGGCTATCTGTCCTTGCTTACAGGGGGATTTCAAGGTCTTGTGGTTTTAATCGCCTGAGGCACTGTGAGCTGGTGCAGCCTATTCCCAGGTTGTGAGTAATGGACCAGGATTGTTTCACTGCTCCTAATTCAGACTTCCCTATGTTGCACTCTGAGTTATCAGCCTGTAATGGTTCTGATGGTATGGGCCTGTTTGCCCAGGCACAGATTCTGTGGGCTTTGTTTGTCATCACGGAGGCTGACAGGGTCTGGCTCCACACCTAATATGTCTGGATTTTCCAGGATACAGCTATGGTCCCGATTTCTGGTTTCTCTCTAGGCTTCTCGCCACAGGGCTGGACTCTGTGCCTGATTCCCTTCCTGTCTGCGCTGCCACGGGTCCCGTGGGTAACCCAAGCCCCGGATCCTCCGGCTGCCTGAGTGGACCTCTCGTCCCAGCAGCTCAGCCGTGGGTGCACAGATCCCTGGCCCCGCCCACGCCTGTCTCTCTCCCCAGATGACCTGCCATGGGTTCGCGGGGATTTGGCCCTGCCAGCTGTGCTCCCTGCCCAGCTGCGATACCATAAGTGTGCGGGATTCGGCCCCTCCCGCCTGCCTTTGTGTTCCCAGCTTCCCGCGCTCTCTCAGAACCTCTGGCCCTCCGCTTCATGAGCGGCTGCGGACCACCCGCTGAGCCCCCTGTTTGTTCCTTGCTAAGCCTTCCACTATCTCGCAAAGTTTTTTAAGTGGGTATAAGTTCAACCTGATGTGTGGGGAGCCCAATAGGCCAGCGATCTATGGCCAAGTGGACCCTGATTCTGCCTGCTGTAAGTTGGGATCGATCTTACCAGGCGCCTCTCCAAATGGGAGTTCCGGAATCCCGGGTTTAGTGGCTGCCGTGTCTGTGAGAGATGGGGAGAGCCTTGCCCTGGGACTTTTAACAGTCCCTTGGGAGCTGTGAGTGTTCGGGGGGGGGGGGTCTAGCCCCTCCGGTTTTTGCACAGTGCCCAATAACTCTGTGTTTTTTATGGCTCTTTTTTCCCCGCGTTCAAAATTCATCAGTGTAGGTCGCTGCCATCTTGGCCCGCCCCAATACATGCTTTCTTACCAGTCCTGTATCTGGAGGAATGTTTTTCGTTGAACTTAAAGATTGCAGAATTGAATATTACTGAAAATAATCCACAAATTTGGTCCATCCATCATGGCTGGTAAATGAAAATGAGTCTATCAACATAGTAGAAGCCTTCACAGTCACAGTAGAGTACATGAACATTTACGTCACATCGCATTTAACATAAGGGATATGATTCTCAATTGTTAATCTTCTTGACTATATATCGTGGTTTGCTTTATTTTGTTTTGTTTGTCAACTTGACACAAGGTAGAGACATCTGAGAAGAAGGAACCTCAATTGAGGAAATTGCTCCAATAGATCACGATGTAGGGAAGTCTGGAGGGCTTTTTCATGATTAGTTGTTGATGTGGGAGAGCCCATCCCCTTGTGAATGGTGCCTCCCTGGGCAGGTGATACTGGGTTGTATAAGAAAGCAGAATGAGCAAGCCATGGAGAGCAAGTAATGTTCCTCCATGGTTTCTGCTTCAGTCCCTACCTCTGCTCCTGCTTGAGTCCTACTCTGACTTCTCTTTATTGTCAATAATGATCAGGATGTATAAAGTAAAATGGACTGTTTCCACCTAACTGTTTTTAGGGGTTCTTGATATTTTATTATATTAGTAGAAAGCAAACAAATAAAAATATTTAAAATAAAAAATAATACTTAAATATATAGTATAATAACAAATTTAAAATATAAAGAGGAGGTAGGAGCAAATGTGTCCCACAGTTTCAAGTCTAACAACTTTTTTATCTGTATTCAAGTTTTTGTCTTGAATAACATTTATGGTCCACCTTGTTCCTTATATCATATTCAATATATTTAAATTTTTTAAATGTTTAAATAGGAGAGATAAAGTTGTATGCTTATTTATTAAGTAGTTGGCTTATCTAAGAGAAAATACATAATCACTTGTAGAAGTCATTCATAATCCACATACTAACCACAGCCATAAAAAATTAACTTTCACATTGAATTTAAGCACCTGAGCATGAGTTCACATATGTGCATACATATACACAAACACACATTCATAATTGAAATAACTGCATATTGTATCTACTATTTATATATGTACATGCATATACACAAGCACACATATCACTGAGATAACTGTGAATTTGTGGATATTATTTATATATACATGTGCATATGCAAACACACACATCACTAAGATGATGTAAGTATTTTATCTAATATTTGCAAACAAAAACAAAAACATATTGCACTCCTACTCATCACAGAGGAAAATACCAGCATTGGCTACGTTTTCCACACATAGCCTCTTTCAGCCTCTCTGTATCCCTGTCCCTCCTTCCTCTCTTGGGATGCTTTTACTCACACTCTTACATTTTGGTTAATAACAGTTAAACATTAGAGCAAGCAGATCACACTAATAAATTCAGATATCTTTTTTTCTTACTTATTTGAAATTTATTTTATTTTTTTTAAGATACAAAAAGGTATGCTTTAAATTTATTATTCAGTCATGAAAACAAAATTACATAATGCAGAGAGATATCCAGCACAGAGCCTTACACAAATCCTCAACGAGTCCCATCAGGCATTTCTCTTGTAACTTTAGTGGAGATCACACCACCAAGATGAAACAAGTGTTCCTGCTTTTGTCAAGAAATAGTCTGCAGGAATCTGTGATTGTCTGAGTGCCCAGGGGCAATGACTTTGGCATCGTTTTCTTCATTTCTTTTTAGGATAGGTTGTTTTTTGTGTATAGATATATTATGGATTTTTTTTCTAGCTGGATGCTACAATTCCACTGTCTTTATATATTGGGCCTCACGGGTTTTTTTTTCCTGCATCCCTCAGGATTTTATATATACAGAATTATATCCTCTTCAAACAGAGAGAATTTATCTTTCTCCTTTCTCATGGAAATGGCTTCTGTTTCTTTTTCCTGTCTTACTGTTCTGATTAGCACTTTTAGCCCTAGGTTGAACACAATTGTCAAATGTCTTTTTTTTTCTTTATTTCACACAGAATATATTCAAATTATAGTTGGATTTATATTTTACTATACTTCTTACATCCATGTATACACACAAACACACACATTACTGAAATTACTGTGATATTTTGTCTACTATTTATACAAACACATGCAAATACAAACATACACATCACCGAGATAATGTAAATATTTTATGTACTGTTTCCTAACGTTGTAGGATTTTTGGGGCTTTGTTTTTGTTTTTAGAAGAGGGCAGATTAGAAATATAAAGAAAACTTACATTTGAAATGAGTCCTCCTCAAATGCATCAAAAGTATAATTTAATGACAAAGGTCCTAGCAATAAAGCATTTAGCAGACCATACAAGGAAATGACTCCATGAAATCACTATCAAAAAATTTATGGAGGGAAAAATTATAAACCATTTTTAGAAGATAAATTTAGCAAATAAAAACCAAGAGTTAATTAATGAGCAATTAAACTATACTTAACATAACTGGAGAAAAATGTAATTAGATGTAACAAAAACATAGTAGTCACAAAACAAAAAATATTTCATAAAGGAAATCTAAAAGAAAAAAATTGGCAAAGGCATGTGATGGGGTAGTGTTAAGCATTATAAATGTTAACTGGTCCTGTTTGCTGTCTGTTACATTGTCTCTGATTGGTTAAATAAATGCTGAGGCCTGAGATTGGGCAAAGACAGAGAAAGGTGGGACTTTCTGAGATTAGAACAGGAAGCCTGAGCTTTAGACAGAGGAATAATGCATTCCATCCAGGAACAGGAAGAAGGAAGACACACATCATGAGCTAGGAAAAAGAACCTCATTCCACATGACCAGGAATATCAGCATAGGGTAGAGAATGGCAGTCCAAGGGGGCATCTGTATATATGGGGTCATATTTGGGTAGTAGAATTAAGAGCTAGCTTAGATGGGCCAAGATTGCTCAATTCAGGCCTAGGCTTGTTAAAATCCCCGTGGTGTCTGTGTGTATTCATTTATAATGATGGATTAAAGATTAACAGCCATGAACCAATTAAATGTAATATAAATACTAGTAAATAATTTAGATCTATATTTTTCTACAAATGGCACCCAATTATGGCAATTAGAATCCATGCTTACAGCATGAGAAGGCCCAGGTGAAAGCCGGTTTCCTAGCCAAAGAGCAGGGAACTGAACCCAAATGCATTTCAAAGGTGCAGCTACCTTAACAAAGGCTGTTGCCTTGCAGCAAGGGTGGAGAGCTAAGGCTTAGCTCTCCTTATGTACTAAAAACATAGCAGCCTTCTAAACAGAATTTGAGAGTAGAATTAATAGCCTAGATTAGAAATGGAGGAATTCATAATGCCTCAATACTTTTGTATTCCAATTGAGTTTGTTTCTCTTAGCATGCAAATGATTTTTACCTTGACAAATGTGCTTCTGTGTATCTTTTTTGAGAAAGTTCAGACTAGGGTAGTCTTTTTTTTATACTTTATTTTTTTATTTCTTCAAGTTACATCTCAGTCACAATCCCTTCCCTACTACCCTTCCTGTCCCACCGTTCCACCCTCTTCCCCCCAACAGCTTCCCATTTCAGTCCAACAAATGGTACCTTCTCTTATAACAGTAAATACTATACAAAACAAGAGAAATAAATATGCCATATTTATGAGAGTTAAATGGCCCAGAATACATTCCCAATGTCCAATTCATACATATTTGGCCCCTGACTTTAACATTCTACCATCTAACCATCTCCATGAGTTTAATGTTCTATATCTGACTCAGCTTTCATACTAACTTGCATCACTATTAAAAACATCTTCTTAGATCGAGAACACCCTCTTGATTCCTAAACAACTCAAAATTTAATGATGAGAATCTAGCTATCTATTCTTCAACCACCTCAGAGACCTGAAAGGGATAAATATATCTGATTATGTAGGAAGTGCAGGGGCTGAATCATCCAAAAATAAGAAATGACATATCAGTGGCTACCAGGACAGTTCCTGTTTTCTCTCCATACGTTACAGCATCAATCTTCAGCCTTTTGGTCTGGTTACTCTGATAGACATTGATTGTAGAGCAGAGATTATGAAGGACTTACCTACCCTGTCTTGGCAGAGCTAGGCCTATGTCGACTTCCCTGCTATCCTTTTTGGATAGCAGTCTGTCTGCAGTTGAAGCAAGGGCTTTTTTCTTGCCAAGAGATAGGCTTGCCACTAATTCAACCATCTCACACTGGAGATTCTTCAATGCTCATCTTCTACTTGGAGCACAATAGGGGGTGCTGTCAGGAGCTGATATGTCTCAATATCAAAAAAATATATTAATTTAAGACAACATCTTTGAATGCCATATTCTGCAGATCTCTTGGGGTTTTTGAAGATGCCCTATCTATCTCTTATATTAGGATAAGCAGATGTGCTTGTCTCTTAGCAACTTGATTTCTGAGTAGCTTAGAAAATAACTGTGATAGACTGTTATAGTAACTAACAAAATGACACACTTGCATGACTATTAGTTTGCACTTCTTAATTATCCTAAACAGTTTATGATGGTTTGTAACAAAAGGCCAAAACTTCACATTTCTTTTTCAGCATTACTAGGTACAATACCTTTAAGAATTGTTACCTTTAATTTTGTATCAATATACAAAGATCTATTCCAATGTGGCCAAATATACTCTTAATTTTGTATCAATATACAAAGATCAATGCCTATGTAGCCCAATACAATCTTAATATTACATCAATATACAAGGGTCAATACCATTGTGGCCAACTATAATCTTAATTTTGTATCAATATACAAAGATCAATACCGATGTAGTCCAATACAATCTTAATTTTGCACAATATACAATGGTCAATACCACTTTAGCCAAATATAATACTAATTTTGTATCAATATACAAAGGTATAAGGGCATATTCAATAATCTGTCCCTTCTTCTTGGTCCTTCCCATACTATGTCTATGTCCCATTTTTCTTAAGTCTGTGCACTCCTACATAGGAGAGAAAGAAGGATACAGAAAAGGAAAAAAAGGAAGTCCCTGGGTCTAACCTCCAAAGCCCATTTAACAAGACCATTTAACAGCTTGTAGTCTCTTCCCCTAAATAACAAAGTTTTCTGTTATCCTTCAAATAACCAAAAAGTAGGGGGGGGGGGAGAAACACCTCCCTACCCTCTGGGCATGGAACATCGCTCTCTTAAAATGACTTCCTGCTGATTTGGGTCATAGTAAACCTGTTTGGGGCCTGAACCAGAATGGAAAAATGGTTTAAAATGTTAGTACAATCCTTTTATGTTCAGTCTTTTTGTGCTCATCTGTTTAGATGTCCTAAGAAGTTTGCAGGCAGAAGCTGATCTTCAAGGCTTTACTGAAGTTCTGGGTGGAGCAGTGTGTGGAGCTGAACGATCTTAGCGATTTTGAGTTGTTGTGGTTGTAGACTGTTGATGGAAACAGCTATTGAGGGAGTCTGCAAGGCTGAATCATCTGGGCCACTCGTCTTCTTTGGTGTCTGATTCTGTTTTCTCTTGAGGCTTCCCTTGTCCAGTTGTCCCTGGGTTCCTTGAATGGATGCTTTAAATCTCCTGGAAAGATAAGAACAGAGCCCTGTCCTAACCCTAACTCTGAGACAATTACCCTTTTTTTTTGGGGGGGGGGTCAGGTAATATTTCTCCTGAAGCAAATTTTTGACAATATATAAAGTACTATCTTTCAATCTGGATTAAGAAGAAATTATTTTGTTATTTTGGAGCTAAACAAGCTTTAGTGTATATATTTTGAGATCTCAAAGGACAATTTGTTTGTATTGAGTAGCCATTTTGTAAGTAGCTTTTAAACTTAAGTCCTTCCAAATCCTATGTGTCTGTCTCTGCATTCTAATTATTGGGATCAAAGACCTGTGGTTTCCATCTGAAGGGATTAAAGATGTGTTCCACCACTCCTGGATCAAAGTTTTTCTCTATTTAGAGTTTGTTTTGTATCAGGCTGAGCTTGAGCTCTGAGATCTTCCTGTTTCTGTCTGTAGTGTGTT
This sequence comes from Lophiomys imhausi, assembly GCA_907164525.1. Taxonomy (NCBI): domain Eukaryota; kingdom Metazoa; phylum Chordata; class Mammalia; order Rodentia; family Muridae; genus Lophiomys; species Lophiomys imhausi. The sequence goes on from CAJQZJ010032535.1 coordinate 3,314,181, forward strand.
GGAAGTAAGGGTGTATCCTTCTTGAATAATGGGATTAAGGGTGTGCACCCTCACCACCCTGTTCCGTGTAACTCTAGAATTTATAAGATCACTAACTCTATAATGCTCCTCCCGTCTCTGCTGAAGTTAAAGGAATGGGCTAACACCACACTTTTCATGTATTTTACCTCAGCTCTCAGTTTTTTCGACTCTTGGAGGTTTATAAAACCAGGTTGAACAGCTGTAACCTTTATTTTATTTACAGTGTTCAAAAATTGTTATCTGCTTTTATTAAATAATAAATTTATTTGTTTGTTGCTTCAGGTTACATCTCTATCATATTGTCCTCTTTCCCTGCTTCCCAGCCCCACCCTGCCATCCTCTACCCCCTAATCCGTCCCTCTTGTTCCTCTGGGGTGCAGTGTCCCTACATAACAGTCCCTCACCACAGTTCATGAGTCATATGAGGGCCAAGAGCCTCTTCATACACTGGGGGCCTACGAGGCAGTGCCACCAGTGAAAGGTAGCTCCTTGCTACGGAGGGAAAACTAAAAAAAGACCAAAAAAACACACAAACCCACAAAAACAACGAACAACAACAAATAAAGAAAGGATAAAGAAAAAAAAGTCTATGTCCATGTTCTTTTTGGTGTGTTGGTTGTAGTACAGATATCCTATACTATATAGCTAAAATCCTACTATAAGTGAGTAGATGCCATGTGCATCCTTCTGAGTCTGAGTTAGCTCACTCACGATGAGCTTCTCTAGTTCTATCCATTTGGTTGCAAATTGCATAATTTCATTCTTTCTGATAGCTGAGTAGTATTCCATTGTATAGATGTACCACAGTTTTTTAATCCATTCTTCAGTTGAGAGACATCTGGGTTGTTAACAATTTCTACCTATTACAAATAAGGCTGCTATGAATATAGATGAGGAGACTTCCTTATGACTCTGTGAAGTGTGCTTTGGGTGTATACCCAGAAGTGGTATGGCTGGGTCCTGAGGCAAAGTTATTCCAAGATTTCTAAGATATCGCCAGACAGACCTCCATAGTGGTTACACAAGCCTGCACTCCCACCAGCAATGGAGTAGGGTTCCCCTTTCTCCACACCCTCGCCAGCATGTGCTGTCATTTGAGATCTTTATCTTAGCCATTCTGACAGGTGTGAGATGTAATCTCAGAGTCGAGTCGTCTTGAGTTGCATTTCTCTGATGATTAAGGATGTTGAGCATTACTTCAGGTGTCTCTCAGTCATTAGGGATTCCTCTTTTGTGACTTCTCTATTTAGCTCTGTCTCCCGTTTTTTGATTGGATTATTTGGTTTCTTGGCATTTAGTTTCTTGAGTTCTTTGTAGATTTTGGATAATAGCCCTCTATCAGATGTGGGGGTGGTGAAGATTTTCTCCCAGTCTGTTGGTTGCCGTTTTGTTCTAAAGACAGTGTCTTTTGCCTTACAGAAGCTTTTCAGTTTCATGAAGTCCCATTTATTGATTGTTGATCTCAGGTCCTGAGCTGTTGGTGTTCTGTTCAAGAAGTTGTCACCTGTCCCAATGAGTTCGAGGGTTTCTCCTATTTTTTTTCTTCTAGTAGATTTAGTGTGACCAGCCTTATGTTAAGGTCTTTGATCCACTTGGATTTAAGTTTTGTACAAGGTGATAATTATGGGTCTAATTTCATTCTTTTGCAAGTGGACATCCAGTTGGACCAGTACCATTTGTTGAAGATGCTGTCCTTCTTCCATTGTGCGGTTTTGGCTTCTTTGTCAAAGATTAGTTGGCCATAGGTGTGTGAGTCCATTGTTGGGTCTTCAATTCATTTCCATTGATCTACTAGTCAATTTCTATACCAATACCATGCTGTTTTTACTATTATTGCTATGTAGTACAGCTTGAAATCTCAGATGGTGATAACTCCAGATGCTTTTTTATTGTACAGGATTGATTTAGCTATTCTGGGCTCTTTGTTGTTCCAAATGAAATTGAAAATAGCTTTTTCCAGGTCTATAAAGAATTGTGTTAGTATTTTGACAGGAATTACATTGAATCTATATATTGATTTTGGTAGGATGGCCATTTTTATTATGTTGATCCTAGCTATCCATGAGCATGGGAGGTCTTTCCATCTTCTAAAGGCCTCTTCCATTTCTTTCTTCAGGAGCTTGAAGTTCTTGTTGTATAGGTCCTTTACTTGTTTGGTTAGAGTTACCCCCAGGTATTTTATATTGTTTGTGGCTATTGTGAAGGGGGTTGTTTCCCTTATTTCTTTCTTGGGACATTTGTGTGTTGTATATAGAAGGGCTTCTGATTTTTTTGAGTTAATTTTGTATCCAGCCACCTTGCTGAAGGTTTTTATCAGCAGTAAGAGTTCTCTGGTGGAATGTTTGGGGTCACTTATGTATACTATCATATCTGTAAATAGGGATAATTTGACTTCTTCGTTTCCAATATTTATCCCTTTGATCTCCTTTAGTTGTCTTATTGCTCTAGCAAGAACTTCAAGTACTATATTGAAGAGATATGGTGAAAGTGGACATCCTTGTCTTGTCCCTGATTTTAGAGGAAATACTTCAAGCCTTTCTCCATTTAATTTGATGTTGGCCACCTGCTTGCTGTATATTGCCTTTATTATTTCTAGGTATGGTCCTTGTATGCCCATTCTCTCCAGAACTTTTAGCATGAAGGGGTGTTGGATTTTGTCAAATGCTTTTTCTGCATCTAGCGAGAATATCATGTGGTTTTTTTTTCTTTCATTTTGTTTATATGGTGAATTACATTGATAGACTTTTGTATGTTGAACCATCTCTGCATTCCTGGGATGAAGCCTACTTGATCATGGTGTATGATACTTTTGATGTGTTCTTGGATTCGTTTTGCTAGTGTTTTATTAAGTATTTTTGCATCTATGTTCATGAGGGAGATTGGTCTGAAGATCTCTTCCTTTGTTGGGTCTTTGTGTGGTTTAGGAATCAGAGTGACAGTGGCCTCATAGAATGAGTTTGGCAGTGTTCTTTCTGATTCTATTTTGTGAAAGAGTTTGAAAAGTATTGGTGTTAGCTCCTCTTTGAAGGACCGGTAAATTCCGTGCTAACGCCATCTGGCCCTGTGCTTTTTTTGGTTGGGAGATTTTTAATGACTCTTTCTATTTCCTTATGGATTATAGGGTTGTTTAATCTGTTTATCTGATCTTGATTTAGCTTTGTTAGGTGGAATCTATCAAGAAAATTGTCCATTTCACTTAAGTTTTCAAATTTGGTGGAGTATATATTTTTAAAGTGGGATCCAAATATTCTCTGGATTTCCTCAATGTCTGTTGTTATTTCTCCCTTTTCGTTTCTGATTTTGTTGATTTGTGTTTTCTCCCTCTGTCTTTTAGTTAATTTGGCTAAGGGTCTGTCTATTTTGTTGATTTTCTCAAAGAACCAACTCTTGGTTTCATTGATTCTTTGTATAGTTCTTTTTGTTTCTAAGTTGTTGATTTCAGCCCTGAGTTTGATGATTTCCTGCCTTCTGCTCCTCTTGGGAGTGTTTGCTTCATTTTTTTTTCCAATTCACCCAGCTTAGCTGTTAATTCTCTAATATGAGCTTTCACAATTTTCTTTTTGAAGGCACTTAGTGCTATGAACTTTCCTCGTAGCACAGCTTTCATTGTATCCCATAGGTTTGGGTATGTTGTGCCTTCATTGTCATTGGATTTTAAGAAGTCTTTGATTTCCTTCTTTATTTCTTCCCTGACCCAGTAGTCATCCAGTAAGGAGCTGTTCAATTTCCATATGTGTGTAGGTTTTCTATTGATTCTTTTGCTGTTAAAGACCAGCTTTATTCCATGGTGGTCTGATAAGATACAAGGTGTTATTTCTATTCTCTTGTATCTGTTGATACTATCTTTCTGTCCGACTATGTGGTCGATTTTGGAGAAGGTTCCGTCAGGTGCTGAGAAGAAGGTGTATTCCTTTGTGTTTGGGTGAAACGTTATGTAGATATCTGTTAGGTCCATTTGGTTCATGATCTCTGTTAGACTCAATATTTCTCTGTTTGGCCTCAGTCTTGATGATCTGTCCATTGTTGTGAGTGGGGTGTTGAAGTCTCCCACTACTAATGTGTTGCGATCGATGTGCAATTTAAGTTTTAGAAGTGTTTCTTTTACAAATGTAGGTGCCTTTGTGTTTGGGGCATAGATGTTCAATATTGAGATGTCCTCTTGATGAATATTCCCTTTAATAAGTATATAATGCCCTTCTCTATCTTTTTTCATTAACTTCAGTTGGAAGTCTGTTTTGCTTGATATTAGGATGGCTACTCCATCTTGCTTCCTATGTCCATTTGCTTGGAAAACCTTTTCCCAGCCCTTTACTCTGAGGCTGTGTCTATCTTGGATAGTGAGATGTGTTTCTTGTATGCAGCAAAAAGACAGGTCTTGCTTGCGGATCCAATCTGTAAACCTGTGTCTTTTTATTGGGGAGTTGAGTCCATTGATGTTGATGGATATTAGTGACCTGGGGTTGTTATTTCCCATTAGTTTGGTATAGGTGATCATCCCATGCCTCTTTTGGTTTAGTTGCTGTGGTGTTTTCTATTCCCTTTGTTTTCTTGGGTGGAGTTTTCTTCTCTGGGTTGGAATTTTCCTTCTAGGATTTTCTGTAGGGCTGGGTTTGTGGGTAGATATTGTTTAAATTTGATTTTGTCATGGAATATCTTGTTTTCTCCATCTATGTTGATAGAGAGTTTTGCTGGGTATAGTAGTCTGGCTGGGCACCTATGTTCTCTCAGGACTTGTAGGATATCTGTCCAGGCCCTTCTAGCTTTTAAAGTTTCTGAGGAGAAGTCAGGTGTAATTCTGATTGGTCTGACATTGTATGTGACTTGACCTTTTTCTCTTACAGCTTTTAATATTCTTTCTTTGTTCTCTACATACGGTGTTTCAATTATTATGTGGCGAGAGGAGTTTCTTTTCTGATCTACTCTGTTCGGTGTTCTGTAAGCCTCTTGGAATTTTATTGGCATCTCTTTTTTCAGGTTTGGGAAGTTTTCCTCTATGATTTTGTTGAAGATATTTTTTGGACCTTGGAGTCAGGAGTCTTCTCTTTCCTCTATGCCTATAATTCTTAGGTTCCATGTTTTCATTGAGTCCTTGATTTCTTGGATGTTATGAGTGAGAGATATTTTAGCCTTCTCATTTTCTTTGGATGTTGTACTGATTTCTTCCATCGAGTCTTCCATGCTTGAGATCCTGTCTTCCATCTCTGGCATCCTATTTTTGATACGGACATCCGTAGTTCCTGTTCTCTTCCCTTGATTCTCCACTTCCTCTTTTAACTCTGACTGTGTTTCCTTTATTGTTTCTGTTTCTATTTTCATGTCTTGAATGGTATTGTTCGTTTTGTACATTTCCTTCTCCAGTTTGCTTGTTTTTGTCTGGAAAACTTTCATTGCTTTGTCCTTTTCCTGTTCAAGCTGAGTCACCTTGTCTTGGAGCTCGTTAATGGTGTTATTCATTGTTTTGACTTGTAAAATTGTGGCTTCTTTGAATTCCCTCATAGATTTAAGTTCTTCTTGAAAGGACTCTATCACTTTCCATAATGCAGAATTGTCATCGTTTTCATGTGTTTCTGTTGTTGTGAGGTCATCCGAATTGGATGAGCTAGGATAGTTCTGCGTTGTTGGAGTCATATTTCCTTGATTTCTGTTTTTTCTTGGACCTTTAGCCAAACTAGGATAGTCGTAAAGGAAAGAATTTACAGATGGAATGCTAAATTGCTAAAAAGGAAAGAATTTACAGATGGAATGCTAAATTGCTAACAATGATAATGGAGGACAGAGGGAGGCCTTCCTGATAGATAATACAAAATTGATGGCAGCTGGAGCTGAGAGCTCCCTGGCTATGAGGTGCTTGTCAGGGCTTTCTGGGAAGGGTCCACCAATGAAATACAGTCACAACTAGATTCCAAGTAATAATGAACAGAACTTTAATTGCAGCATGGGATGGCATGGTTATTAGATATGCCAAGGCTTTTGGAATGTTGTTTCTTTGATTGATTTTTGTTTAGATGGCTTTGATTTTCCTATGTCAGGAGGTAGAAAGGATATTTTTCTGGTTTGGCATTGCTAAAACATTAGAGATTTTTTTAAGATTTTGGGCAGATTTTGAATTGTCACTATAGTTCAAAGTTGCTCTCTGAGTTACAGAATTACTAAAATATGGGATTTAAGTGAAATATTTGAGCAGGGTGGTACTGGCACACACCTTTAATCCCTTAATCCCATCACTATCACACTAGAGGAAGAAACAGGCAGATCTCTGAATTCTAAACCAGCCTGGTTTAAACAATGAAGGTAGGGCAGGAACTCTGCTGAAAAGATAAAGCTGCTTACCAAAGACAGTCTATAATCTAAAAATGATACATTTTTTCCTTAATGTTAATTTTACTAATGTCCTTACTGATCTAATGGATAAATCTTAAATTTGCTTAAAGAGAAAGGGGTCACAAGCCTGTCTCAGGTATGGAGCTCCCACTGGAGAACTAGTTTCAAGAGACATTTTGCACTGAAGGAGATATGTTAATCGCTGGGTGTGACGGTGCACACCTTTAATCTCAGCACTTGGGAAACATAGACACGTGGATCCCTGACCTTCACCAAGGTCAGCCTGGTCTACAAAGTGAATCCAGGAGAAGTATACACAGAGAAAAAAAGGAGAGAGAAAGAGAAAGAGATATATTCTGTTACTCACTATAAGGGCCCAGAGTTAGGCTGGGGAAGAACTTGCAAATTGCATGCCTCCCACAGCCAACAGTTAAGAAAAGCTAACATAAAATAGCATATCATACTATTTTACACCAATATCCTTAATAATGTGGTTTTCATGGGAGAACTGGAACTCAAACTAATACAAAATGGTTTAATTAATGTTATTGTTTAATAAGGGTAATTCAATTATTTAAGTTCATGCCTTGATCTCAAAACTTGGGAGACAGGGACAAAATATGTTCCTTGTGTGTTCAAGGCCCATCTAAATCTACAGAGCTCTATATAGCAAATCAAGACAGCCCAAGCTACAAATAGAAACCTTGTCTCAATAAGGATAGATATATCTACATAGAAATTAAATCTCCAAAGAAAGGAGAAAAGGAAAGAAAAAATTTATAAATGCGTACCTTTGATCCCAAAACATGGGAGACAAAGACAGAGATAGATTGGTTCCCTTTCAGTTTGAGGCCAACCTAATCTACAAAAAGCCAGAAAAACACAGAATAAACCCGTTTTAATCAATTAATAAATTTATGTCAACTGTAGAGGAGAATACTTAAACTCCATACAGTCTTATGCTGTATTTTCAATTTGAAATAGATTATATATAGCATATATATGTAATACTATTTCATGTCATCCTTTTTATGGTATGAATGGAGATTTACAAATATCTTTCATCTGTTCAAAGAACAAAAAGTATTCCTTAATTGATTTGTGCATCCTCCACATCCAAGGCATTTCGGTGATTGCAGCACTATATGTTACTTGTGAGAAATTATATATTTTCAGAACAATGGGACCAGAGTCCAAAGAAGACAAGACAAGTAACCCAAGTGATCCAGCCTCATAGACTGCCTCAATAGCTGTTTCCTCAAAAATCTGCATCAAGAACAACTTCAAACAGCTTGCTGAGATGGCCCAGTCTCAAAGACTATTCCAGACAGGACTTCAATAAAGCCCTGAACTTTTCTACCAAAGTACAGTTTCAAACTACAAACTGCTCAGGACATTCAAATTGCTGAGCACATAGAGATTGGACAACAAATGTTACAATTAACTTGATTAACCATTTTCCCATTTTTGGTACCCCTAAACAGGTTTTCTGCACCCCAATTCAGCAGGAAGCAGTTATAAGAGAACAACATCCCATTCCCAAAAAGTAGGGTAGATGATAGATGTTGTTTAGGTGGAATGGTTACAAATTGTTATATGGTCTTGTTAAGCAAGGTATAGAAAGTTAGACTTGGAGATCTCTTTTTCTTTTCTCTATCCTTTCTCGCTTATATAGGGGGAAAGGACTTGAAAAGAAAAAGAGAGGGAATATATGTATATAATATAGAAATGATAAGATATAAGGATCTTCTCTGAAACTCAAAACTATTGTTATTCTTTAAATAAGATTATCTTTTGATACATTGGTGTACAATTTTGTATATTGATAAAAATAAGATTAATTTTGATTAATTAGTATAAAATTTGATATTTAGACACATATTATGTATATTTCAACTTATATAAGGTATTGTGCCTACACAAATCATTTAAAAGTACAGGTTTACTTCCCATCCTTTTACGGGTTGCTTATTTCAATCTATTTAGGAGTCTGGATAATACAAGTTGACTGGACAGTTGAGTTTCTGCTCATGTCAAATACTAGTCTTAATTTATCACAAAATAGGCTTAATAGGTTAAACAGATACTAAATGGATAAAAATATACAGTTTACTTGTTCAAAGATAGATTTATAACTAAATTGATAGATATCTTCAAAACCCTCAGAGGCATACAGAAAATGGCATTTAAAGATGTTTTCATTATTTTAAGAATTGTTTGACTTAAGACAGTCAGTTCCTGACAGCTCCCATTTGAATTGGAAGAAAAGACTGAGCATCAAAAAGAATTATCCCATCAGGAGATAATTCCTATTGGGCAAATGCCCCTCCTCTCTCAACAGACTGGATACAGTCCAAAGATGGACCAGAGCTGAAATGTAGGTAAGTCGATGTCCTGATTCTGCAGAGACAGAATGGGAAAATCCTTCTTATTCCCTGCTGCACAATTTAGTCTGTGAAAAACGCTTGGTCAGAAGGCTGAAGATGATGCTCCAATGATATCGAGAGATATTTGGGATTGTCTAGGCAACAAACTGTCATATTTCTTTTTGGAAGCTGCTCTCCTATACTTCCTACTCACTCAAATAAAAACTTTATTCCTTCTTATGTCTTTGGGGTTGGAGGCATAATAGTTATAAAATGTTAATTGAACTTGAGTTGTTTAGGATTTAAAAGGATATTTTCAATTCTAAATAAAATCTGGGTTTATAAATATAGGATATGATAGAAAATATTTAGGTTCAGAACTTTAGACACACCAAGACAGATAGATGATTTTTTTCTTCTTCAAGATTGCCTGATACAAATAGGCTAAACATTATGTGCATAACTTTTATATATGGTTTTCTTGATTGTTTCATATTTGTTCTTATTATTTTTACTATATGAGGTAAAAAATTTAGCCTTTTTATTAGACAAAAGGAGGGAATTGAAGGGGTAGTGTTAAGCATTCTAAATGTTAACTGGCCCTGTTTGCTGTCTGTTACATTGTCTCTGATTGGTTAAATAAATGCTGAGGCCTGAGATTGGGCAAAAACAGAGAAAGTGGGACTTCCTGAGATTAGAACAGGAAGCCTGAGCTTTAGACAGAGGATTAATGCACTCCAGCCAGGAGCAGAAAGAAGGAGGACACATATCATGGGTTAGGAAAAAGAACCTCATTCCACATGGCCAGGAACATCGTCATAGGGTGGAGAATGGCAGTCCAAGGGGGCGTATGTATATATAGGGTCATATTTGGATAATATAATTAAAAGCTAGCTTAGATGGGCCAAGATTGCTTAGTTCAGGCCTAGGCTTGTTAAAATCCACATGGTGTCTGTGTGTGCTCATTTATAATGGCTGATTAAAGATTAACAACTATCTGACCAATTAACAATAATCTAACTACTGTAAAATAATTTGAATAGCTATTTTTTTCTACAGGCATGTACATTAAAAACAGGAACATTAAAAAGCAGAAATTCAAGTGACTCAAACTTTTGAAAATTGGTCACTGAATAGTTTAACACAATAAGTGCTGGTGAAGACAGAACTGAGCTTTGATAAACAAGGATGTAAAGTCTTCCCAGTAGTGAGGAAAACAGCCTAATGGGACAGTAGGATTTAAAAGAAACATTTGCTGTGCTCCACTTTATCCAAAGTACTTGCCCTAGGAGGTAAACTACTGTTTTTTCTGATCCCCAGCTTGTCTCACATATGCCCCCCTTGGTTTCCCATCTTTCAGCCAGACCTCTTATCTCCCTCCCTGCTCTCCCCACAAATTATCCCCTCTCCTTTCCCTCCTCTCTCCCTCTCTTACCCAATTCCCTCTCTTCATCTACTTCCCTTGTTTGTTTTATTTCTACTTCTGAGTGAGATTGGATAAAGAAAATGTGGTACATCCTTGGGCCTTCTTAGCTACTTAGCTTCTTTCGTTGGGTCTGTGGATTGTAGTATATGGTAGTACTACATGGCCAGTACCTGTTTATGAGTAAGTACATACCATGTGTATTTTTCTGGGTATGGGTTACTTCATTCAGGATGATCTTTTCTAGTTACATCCATTTGCCTGTGAGATTCAGGATTTCTTTGTTTTTAATAGCTGAGTAGTATTCCATTGTGTAAATGTATCACATTTTCTTTATCCATTCATGGGTTGAGGGACATCTAGGTTGCTTCCAGCTTCTGGATGTTTTGAGTAAAACTATTATGAACATGTTTGAGCAAATATCCTTGCAGTATAGTTGGGCATCTTTTGGGTGTATGCCCAGGAATGGTATAGTTGGGTCTTGAGGAAAAACTCTTCTCAGTTTTCTGAGAAACTCCAGATTGATTTTCAAAGTGGTTGTACAAGCTTGCACACCCACCAGCAATGGAGGAATGTGATTAATACATTCTTAACTCCCAGGACTCTGTTCTCTGATATATAAAATAATACTTTCAGTAGATACAGTGTGGACAATGTCCCCAGGTCATGCCAGTCTTGCTAGAGATTGTGTAAATAACAAAGTATGTCCACAAGATGTTGGTGATATTTTCTGTCTTCTTTCATTGGTGTCTTCAAACAATATTGAGGTCTTGTGTATGCATAATACAGATATATATGGCTGTTGTTGCCTTTAATATTTGGCTTTATTTTAATTACCAATGATTCCTAATACCACAGTATAACCTTCAGAAACTTTCACCTGTAGCTTAACAATGTTCTTTTGTAGAGATGTGTAGGTAATTTTAAAAACTTCTTTCTCATCTTGCACATAGCTGTATTCACATAATCTAATCTTACCCCAGCCTCTGCTACTGTTCGATGATCCTTTGTTAAGTTGCTCATGTACTTTAGTGTGTCAGCAGCTTTCAATCAGCTGAATGGTTTTGTATTGCCCAAAACCTGTGTTGAAGCTCAGTCCCAGTGTGATATTATTGCAAAGTAGTTGGGACATCAGAGAAAAGCCCTTGTTAACAGGATTAGTGGCCATGTAGTACAGGTCCCCAGTGCATGGCTCAAGCCTTGCCTCCATATGAACACACACTAAGATCGCAATGCTACATATTAAGAGTTGGTCCTTCATCAAGCACCAAATCTGCTGGGGCCCTCATTTCAGAATCCCTTCCCTCTAGAACTGTGTTAGCTTTCTATTGCTGAGACGAAATACCTGAACTAAGCTAAGTAAAAGTAACACCAAGAATAATCTTACGTAAAACAACTAAAGCAGTAACAAACAAAAAGCTATAGCAATTGATGGCTCCTGGATAAAGGAGAGTCAGTTCCCTTGTATTGTAGTCCCCGATAGGCTGCCTGTATCCCAGTAGATGGCCCTATACCCATTAGTCTCCTGCAGTACCAAGTAAACTTAGTAGGTTTAAAAATATACATGACAATGGGAGTGAAAAGTGATGAGATGCATTAAGGTGGGGAGGTGGATTTAATCAAAACTCATTATTATTCATGCACGAAGCTCCCAAGGAGTAATTTAAAAAAATGAATCAGAGCAAATTAGTAGAATAAGTATAAAAAGGTGTGTTAGTTAGGGTTTCTATCACTGTGAAGAGACACCATGACCCAAAGTCATTTGACACTGTTGTTTTGGACTGTGGTGTTACAGAACATCATGGTTGAGCATATTGTAGGGTAGACTACTCACCTCATTGTGAGTAGAAGGTAAGTATCAGAGCCATGTTCCAATATCTCTGTGCTAGTTAGTTTTATGCCAATGTGACAAAGTACCAGAGGAAGCAAGAACATTAAAAGATAAAGGGTTTATTTTACTTCATAGTTTCAAGTTTCAGCTGATGGCACCATTGCTTTGAGCCTACAGTGAACCTAAATGCTCTGGCAGGGAATATGAGAATGAGCAAAGTTGTGAATAAACAAAACTGGGTGAACAAAGCTCTTACAGACACAGGAAGCAGTGGAGATGGCAGGACAAGAAACAGCTTCCAACGATGTGGTCCCAGAAGCTAGTTTCTCCAATGAAGTCCCACATCCTAGAGTGTCCATCACTTCCTAATGCTCATTCAACTATAAAGCCATCAATGGATTGATATTTGAGGTTACATCCATGATGATGCAGATACCTCTGAACACTCCTGCACTGAGGATCTGGCATTCAACACATGAGTCTTTTCAGGACATTTCAGGTCCAAACAGGACCTTTCAAGAGCATGACCATAGTGACCCAACTTTATTGGATCCCAACCTGAATGGTTCTAATGATTCTTAAGCCTTCAACAGGTGTCCTTCACAGGATCCAGAAAGCTCTGGAAACAAACATAAGAAATGAATGTTTATTGATACATGGAAGGCCAGTATTTTGTATTTTTTTAATAAAAGCACAAATACACTAAGATACAGTTCTCTCTCTATCTCCCCCCCTCTCCCTTTTCCCACGCTTCCCACATGACCAATTTCTCTACACTGAGATCTCACTCAATATCTACTGGTTGAAGAAGAACTAATAGCTCCCCATCAGTTATGTTTAAGAGCATTTATTTTTCCAATTAGTTATCATATAGTGTAAGTATTTCTTCATATATCTTTATTTTTGGTCCTTTCCATGAGAATGAGAGTATGTCCATTTTTCAATGATGCCACTATAAGACAGGTCATTCACTGTACAATAAACAAAACAAATTTATCTTGTGGTCCTTAAAATTTCATATATGTATCACTATAGTGTTCAAGCAGAAGGGCATAAATTATCTGGAGGAAATTATTCCTTTTGAAATGATACTCAGTGTTAGATTTGAGTGACTTAGTAATTTATTAGTGACTGAGGAAATTAATTATCACTTATCTCTAACATCAGTATTTTTCTGACTATCTTTCCAGAGTTCCCATGTTGCCCTGATGTTTGCCACACAATATTAGGCCAGAAAGCATATTCCCAGGTCCTTTATGGTTCTAGGGGCCTACGTTACTTCTGAAACAGACAGCCCAGTCATGCCTTAACACTGTTGAACACTGTCAGAACTTACTAAACTTTCTTTAAAGCAAATAGCCATACTGTGCATGGAAAGCTGAGAATACTGAAAGTATATTGGGCATACTCAGAGTAAGCCTCCTCTGTATCTGACAGTATGAAGAATAAAACGTTGGCAGCTACATTTCAGTTATGATAAGAATTTTATGACAGCTTTCCTCACTATTGCTCATAAAAAGAAGATTTAAATGAACTAATGTCAGGTGGATTAGTAAGATTCTCTTCCAACTGACAGAAGATTATGTCTGTGTAGCTCCTTTAAACTCTTGATATTAGTCTGAAAAGCTGGAAAATGTCTTGGTTTATTATTTCTTTGTGAATAATTAACTGTAACAGTAAGTTTTTATTTATCAAGCATGTATTTATTAATACTCAACAATTACCTAACAATTGCCTATAAAGTTCCTAGATCCTAAAACCCAAACCCTAACTTTAAAACCTAATCTATAACACCATAATACCTATAATACAAACATTTAACACTAACCTAAGGTTTCTCAAAATTATATTTTCCTCTGGGCATGGATCTTTATGGATGGCTATCCTTCATCAAATCTTTCAGTCCCAAAGTCTCTGAATTTCACTCACCAGATCCCAAGACAGTTTATCAAGCAGGAATTATCTTTGTGGTCTTAGAAACCATTCATTTATCAAATAAAAAGTCTCCCAGGCTCACCTATTAAGATGCCTCAGGCCTGAAAGGATTTTGCGCTGTCCAATCCGAAGCCCCTGGTTTCCAAGGGGAGATAACTCCCAACCTAGGCACTCCAAAATCTCAGGGAGAATTCATCTCCATACCCCCAATGGGTCAATGCAAGAGGGTAAAGCCTCTGGGTGAGATTGATGCAAGTTTCTCTGCCAGATGAGGAAGAGGTGAGACAGGTACAGGAGTGAAGTGCTCTGTCTATGTGAATTTTGACTTAAATATCTTCACCTGTAATGAAGTGGCAACACAATTTTCATCAGAAGCTTTTACATGCTTTCAAGTCATGCCCCTGGGCTGCATCTCTTCAAAATATTTTACAGAAGGGCAAGAAATGACAGGCAGTCTGGAGATTGTGATCTGGTGGCTGGTGTTTCAGGGCATGTCCCTGCCCCCAGTCCTATGATCAAAGAAG
>CAJQZJ010032535.1:3335816-3348395 GCA_907164525.1 Lophiomys imhausi
GAGCTGAACGATCTTAGCGATTTTGAGTTGTTGTGGTTATAGACTTTTGAGGATTTAAGTTTTGTACAAGGTGATAAGTATGGGTCTAATTTCATTCTTTTACAAGTGGACATCCAGTTGAACCAGTACCATTTGTTGAAGATGCTGTCCTTTTTCCATTGTGCCGTTTTGGCTTCTTTGTCAAAAATTAGGTGGCCATAGGAGTGCAGATCCATTTCTGGGTCTTCAATTTGATTCCATTGATCTACTGGTCTGTTTCTATACCAATACCATGCTGTTTTTACAACTATTGCTCTGTAGTACAGCTTGAAATTTGGGATGATGATACCTCCAGATGTTTTTTTATCGTACAGGATTGATTTAGCTATTCTGGGTTTTTTGTTGTTCCATATGAAATTGAGAATAGCTTTTTTCCCAATCTCTAAAGAATTATGTTGGTGTTTTGATAGGAATTGCATTGAATCTATATATTGCTTTTGGTAGTATGGCCATTTTTATTATGCTGATCCTACCTATCCATGAGCATGGGAGGTCTTTCCATCTTCTAAAGGCCTCTTCCATTTCTTTCTTCAAGAGTTTGAAGTTCTTGTTGTACAGGTCCTTTACTTGCTTGGTTATAATTACCCCCAGGTATTTTATATTGTTTGTGGCTATTGTGAAGGGGGGTTATTTCCCTTATTTCTTTCTCAGCCCATTTGTTGTATAAAAAAGGGCTTCTGATTTTTTTGAATTAATTTTGTATCCAGCCACTTCTGTACCTAGAGATAATAAAGGCAATATACAGCAAGCCAGTGGCCAACATCAAATTAAATGGAGAGAAACTTGAAGCATTTCCTCTAAACTCAGGGACAAGACAAGAATGCCCACTTTCACCATATCTCTTCAAAATAGTACTTGAAGTTCTTGCTAGAGCAATAAGACAACTAAAAGAGATCAAGGGGATACAAATTGGAAACAAAAAAGTCAAATTATCCCTATTTGCAGACAATATGATAGTATACATAAGCAACCCCAAAAATTCCACCAGATAACTCTTAGAGCTGATAAACACCAGTGTATTTTTCTAACAGGCAGATGACAAGGACAGAATGCATAAGTTGTTGGACATAACAAAGAATCATACCCTATAACAAGGGTATCTGGACTACTCTTTATTTATAATGACAAATGGACATGCCATAAACCAGCTCTAGCCTTTCACTTGGAAATTTTTCATGTTTTGTGTCTGCTTTCAAAGCTAGCATGAGGACATAGTCTCTCTTATACAGGTGGTTTAAGTCAGATAAAAAATTACAGCTTTATCACATCTTTTAATAACTAGATCTAAATGATTCTTTCTTCACTTTTCATACAGTTTATAATATAGATCTTCTTTAAACTACACTGGTCCAAGTTATCCTTTATTATTTTATATGGATGCAAAAAATGCACAGTCAATGGAAATCATATCTTACACTTTGAACTGTGGTCTTTTCCTGGCCCACTGTTCCATGATAATGGACAACAGCAGGTAGAAGATATATCCAGTCAACCATGCAACCAAAGGTTTTGGAGATTTAATTATACCATAAAGCCATTTCCAATGTTTGATATTTCCACTTCCACCAGGATTATCACTATGGAACCCTTACGTAAGTCCCAAGGGATCAGTATTTGTATTTATCCCCTTTTTTGAAATAACCTTCTTGGTTTCTGTCTTTTCTATGCATTCAATTTCTAAGTCTTGTTGAATAAGTTCAAATGTCCATGCCTATAAAATTTTACCAGTGCTATTTTGTATACTTTGAAAGTTGGTTTTAAATATGATCAACTTTTAACCAAAAATGAACTAAAGCCTAATTAGTTTCTCCACACACTCATCATAGCTTGCTTTTCAAAACATAATTTGGACTATGTCTGATGCTTTCCACGTCATACATTTGTCAGTAGAACTGCACATCATCTAAGCAGCTTACTGAAGCACTAAATTGCAAAATTAAATATTAATTGTCAAAATACCCCTACTATATAAACATAAACTAAGACAAGATCTCTCTCAAAGTTTAAGTTCACTGAAAGGAAAGTTAAGTCATGTATCAAAAGAATGGCTTCCCATAAGTTATATGAGTCCAGTCACTATGGCAATGCATAAATTCTGATAGCATTGACTTGACAGTGACTAACCTGGTTCTCCTTCCAACCAAGAGTCATTCTTTTCAATATTTAGCTAGCCCAAAATTACACAGACATACACTTTTCTAAATTCTGTATTGGAATGTAACATTAATGGTTTAATATAGTGCCCCTTTCTGGCTTTGCCAAGCTAGTTTCTTTATTGCATAATAGAAAAAAAATCAACATTTCTTTGCTTAAGTGTTAGCGCATATGTCAATGACTGAACATCAGAATTTGTCTGCATTTGACAGAAATACTTCAGCCAGGCTTATGAGATGAACTATATTTCATTTTTCATGATGTCTTGCATAAACACTATTCCCTCTCCTTTAATGAGACTTCTGGCTACAGCTCAGAGGAGGAAATAGTTAAGTCCTTCCCTAGAGGGAAAAAAAATGACCAAGAAAAAAAAAAGCATCAGAAACTCCTTTCTATGTAATATTCATAACGACATGATGACTTGAGCATACCTGCTGAGACTTATGTTTAAATTATTTTAAATTTAAAAAAATACATAGAATTCTAGCATGGGAATACCTATGGCCATCTATGGCTCCCTGAGTCCTCTCAGTGAGATGTCTGGTTCTACTTGACTAGCTCCAAGCTTTGGTACTTATATGATATATGATAAGCAGCATCTTTCACAAGGCTATGAGCATGAACAAAAAAGCCAACATTCCAAACCACTCTACATACTTCTGGCCAACCATGATGCTTTAATCATATATGTGGAAATTGGAATTGACCAAACAAAAGTAAAACTCAGGGAGATTTGAGGAGAGTTTATGTTGTTCACATGTTCTACCAAAAGGGAATCAGCACTGGAAAAGGCATCATTTCAATTTCACTCTTCAAAGACAATGTTATTTGTTGATAGAAATCATTTAAGTCCACAAGAATAAATGAAGAGCAGCAGATATATCTTTCCTTGTCATGTAGAAAAGCATAATAACCTATAAAACAACTATAGCCATGATTCAAAGGCCAAGTTAATATCAGATCTATATGTAATAGATATAAAATCAAGAAGTAAGGCTAAAAATAAGAGAGGGACTAGAATTATGAGTACCCATCTAAAATAAATTGTGACAAGTTGAAATGCATGTTTTATTCCACAGGCTAACTACTAAAAATCAGAAAACAGATTGAAAAAGAAATATTTTTTAATATTTATTTATTACTTCAGGTTACATCTCCATCACAATGTCCTCTTTCCACCCCTCCCAGTCCTGTCCTCCCACCCTCTACCCCATATCCCTTCCATCCCACTCCTCTGGAGTGGAGTGTTCCTACATAATAGTCCCCCACCCTAGTTTAGCAGTCATATGAGGTCAAAGAGCCTCCTCATACACTGGGGGCCTACAAGGCAGCATCACTAGGGCAAAGTGTCTCATTGACAAGAAAAACAGTATGTTCATGTTCCCTTTGGTACATTGGTTGTAGTATAGTTACCCTTGTACTATATGGCTAAAATCCAATTATAAATGAATAGATGCCATGTGCTTCCTTCTGAGCCTGGGTTAGCTCACTCAGGATGAGCTTCTCTAGTTCCATCCATTTGGCTGCAAATTGCATGCTTTCGTTGTTTCTGATGACTGAGAAGTATTACATTGTGTCGATGTACCAGTTTTTTTAATCCATTCCTTGGTTGAGGGACATCTGAGTTGTTTCCAGTTTCTAGCTATTACAAATAAGGCTGCTATAAACATAGATGAGGAAACTTCCTTGTGATTTGATGAAGAATCATTTGGATGTATACTCAGAAGTGCTATGGCTGGGTCCTGTCCTGAGGCAGAGCTATTCCAAGATTTCTAAGATATCGCCAGACTGACCTCATAGTGATTGCACAAGCCTGCACTCCCACCAGAAATGGAGGAGGGTTCACCTTTCTCCACACCCTAGCCAGCATGTGCTGTCATTTGATCTTTTGATCTTAGCCATTCTGACAGGTGTGAGATGGAATCTCAGAGTCCTCCTCTTGAGTTGCATTTCTCTGATGATTAAGGATGCTGAGCATTTTTCAAGTGTCTATCAGCCATTAGGAATTCTTCATTTGTGAATTCTCTGTTTAGCTCTGTTCGCCATTTTTTGATTGGATTATTTGGTTTCTTGGCATTTAATTTCTTGAGTTCTTTGTAAATTTTGGATATTAGCTCTTTGTCAGGTGTGGGGTTGGTGAAGATTATTTTCTCAATCTGTAGGTTGTCGTTTTGTTTGAATGACTTATCACCTTGTACAAAACTTAAGTCCAAGTGGATCAAAGACCTTAACATAAGACCTGACACACTAAAGAAGAGAAAGTGGGGAAAGACCTCAAACTCATTGGCACAGTTGACAACTTCCTGAACAGAACACCAACAGCTCAGGATCTAAGACCAACAATCAATAAATGGGACTTCATGAAACTGAAAAGCTTCTGTAAGGAAAAAGAAACATTTTAAGAATGTTTTAAGAAACAAGCAAGAAATTGCTGCTTATAAAGAGATACCCTAAAAAGAACAACATATCAAAATTTGTTGACTTTAAGTGTCTCCAGAGATGGCTCAGCATTTTAGAACATATATTGTTTCTGCAAATGACCAAGATTCTGTTCCCAGCATCCTACTTCAGGTAGCTCACAACAACCTATAATTTTTTTCTTATAGGATATGACACCATTTTATTGCCTCTTGGTGAATCTGTACTCACACGGCATTAACACACACACACAAATGCATGTGTGTATCTTAAATAAAATAAAAATGAATCTTTTAAAAAAGACATGAAAGCAGAAAAGACTGATGGCAGGGTCAGGTATGAAGGGTGAGAGAGTAAAAGGTGAAGAAAATTGAAGTATATTGTTTATATGTGTGAAAATGCCATCAATGATATGTCAATAAAAAGTTTAAAATAATAAACAATAAATGACTTCTTGTAAAGCAAGGCTCAGAGAAAATTTTACAATGTTCCATACTTACATATGATTCTAACATATTAGAAAAAGATTAGAATCTAAATGTGGAAGAAATGTGCTTCAGACTATTCCATTTTAAAAATGAAAAGTCAAGTCAAAGAATGAGAGAAATATCCACCATTTTATACTTAATCAAGCATTTGTATCAAAAATTAATAAAAATTAGGGCAACTCAAGAATGACAATCTAACTTTTAAATGAACAAATGCTTTTTATGAGGTATTTAACTAAAGAAAATTCATGAATGACTGATAAGCAAATGAAAAGTTACCCATCACTAGAGAAATATAAACAAAACCACACTGAGCTGCAATTATGATATCAGTATGGCAATATCCTATGTAATTATATGACATTATTACCATATGATTCAGCAACTCCACTCTTGGTAATCTACCAAAGAAAGGTAAAAATATATGTCACTACAAATCATAGTTCATTATGATGTAATATCAGCAAAGAAGATGCTTTGCACCTTATTGACTATTACATGTTTTAATCATCTATTTGGAACTCTCATTAACATGGAGAATAGGTATGAGATTACAAATAAAGGTCAATTTCTCAAGTAATTAGTGCAAAGAATGCACTTTAAAACTTAAAAAGAAAGCATAGTTTGGGATTTAAGACAACCCTAATTATTTTGTTGATTTGTATCTACTATAGTGCATTTACAAATTGACAATGCTTTTAAGTTAATAGTAATGCCTGTAGACCCTATAGCTATATTAGCTAATAATTGCTTCCACTTCCTACATGTTTACAATGTTTTGTACTATACAACAAGAATATAATTTTTGATGTTTTATATCCTTAATATCACTGTGTAAGGATTTCCCCATTAATTTTATTTCAAGCCATATTTTAATATTTTCCAAAAATACAGCACTTGCTAATTTTTTTGAAACCTATAACTAAAATAAATATTTCCATTTCAGAGTCTGAATATTTATAAGGTTCTTAATGTATAACATTGACTTCCAAAAGAATATAAATAGAAAGACTAGAACAGTTTATGTTCCTATATATAATTAAATATTGGTTTCTCTTAGTATTATATTTAAAACTGGTAATCTCATAAAGAAAACTTTTTTTCTTTGTTCATATTTCTTTAATTATTACATGTTAGAATTTTGGTGACTTAAATATTTGATGACAATTCTGAAAACTTCTAATTTCTAAGTTTTGACTCTTTTTGTAACCTGTATTTTATCCACTTCCTTTATTTAAGGTTCTCAATGCATGGAAAGATTACAAAATTCATGAATGGTAGAGCCTGGAAGAATCATAAAACTACCATCCACTAAAATCTCTTAGCAAGCTGCAACCTCACCTATAGCCATCCTTCAAGTCACAGTAAAACTGTTATTTTCTTCTTGATTCTAAAAGCATGCCATTCTGCTGTATATGTCTCAGTTTTAGATCCCACTATTACAACTGTAGTCTACTGTGTCCCTAAAGACCTGAGCTTGCTGCTAAATGGAGGAATCATTCTCCCATTAGGGCTCCTTCCTCTCTGCCTGATCCTGGGAGCCTGAATCATCCTACCCTCTACCTGATGAATGTCACTTAATCCTTAAGGAAATTACAGGCTCAACATCCTTTCTCCTGGCAAGATCCCTCTCAGCAAGCACTTGGGATTCCTGGAATAGCTCTCTATGAAAATGAGTTAAATCTACACTTTAAGCCCATGTCAATAATGTACACCTACCCTAGAAATCCCCACCTACTCTCTTAAATTCTATATAACCCTCATTTACCCTGAATAAAATCTAACTGCATTGCTGAAACTGGTCCTGGATTGTTAATCCATTGTACTATTGGCCATCAGAACCCTGTCCCTCCCCCCAACCCCACCTCCTACCTGTCTCTACTCTCTTGGACCTTGTAGACTGGTGACCAACAGTTCACAAGAAAAGAGGATCCCAGGAAAGAAGTGATCCTTTCTACTACTATTATTAATTAATTGATTAAATTTAATCTTTAATCCTAATATAATTATATCATTTTCCCTTTCCTGTCCTCTGTCCAAGCCCTTCCAAATAGGTCTGACTACAGTGTTCCCTAGATTTGCATGGAACTCCTGATCCTTCAGCCAGCACATCCCAAATGTATGGATTGGAATTATGTACCACCACGCTAGCCCATCATTTAATATGAGGAAAATGTCATGAATTACAAAGAGATACAGCTACCTGACACATACTTACTAGACTATCACCCCAATAAATTGTTCCTTATGAAAATATGCATTCAATTTTATAGCAACAGTAATGAAATTATTGAATGATGAAGCTAGAATTATATACCCTAGCTGTCTTAAAACCACAAAGTTTATAATGTCCACTGACTTTAAGAGTCTTGGTTTGAAAACAAACAAAAAAACAGTCATTTTCTTCAAATCCTTGTCCCTGTTACATGAGTTAGCAGTCCCTTTGTACCTGCTTAATGTTGATTGTCATAAATTTTCAACTTGTTATTCCATTTAGAAACTCTATTGTGATTGCTTTATACTAATAAATTGATTAGATAAGATTAAGTCAGTTGTTTGTATAATTATTTTGAAACATGTTCTGGGAAAGAAAGTGAAACATTTGTGCAAACAAATCTCCAACAGCATTCTTAATATGGTTTCATAACTAATCACTGAATGAATTCACTAATTCAGTTTAGTTTGTTACCTTTAATTCTATCCCTTTCTTAGTAAGAAATCCAAAATTGGTACCTCCCAATAGAGCTTCCCTTAGTAGCTATTTACTTTTTATAAAACCAGGATTAAATCACATTGCATGCTTCAAACTGTGAAATATTAATATTCAATTTCCTAAGTTCAAGTAGTTTTCATGGAATTTGTATAGTTTAGGTTAAACTTTTGCTTTGAAATATTTATTTCTGTTTTTTTTTCTTTTATTGAAAACAGACATGTTCCATACAATATGTTCTGATTACAGTCTCCATCTCCCTCATTATCAGTTCCTCCCCACCTTCTCTCCCATCCACACTCTTTCTGTCTTTCATTAGAAACCTTAGGAATAATAACAAAATAAGATAAAACAAAAACAAATAAGTTGGGTTAGGACAAAAGAAGAAACAAAGAAAAAGCAGGAAAAACATATACAGATGCATAAACTAACATGTTTGGACACACAAGAATCACATAAAAACACAAAACTGGTAGCCATAAAATATAAGCAAAATGACCTGTGAAGTAAAAAAATAAATTAATTAAATTTTTTAAGGGCCTGACATAACACTATGGACAATAACCTCCAGAGGTGCCGCTGAGTTATTTTTGTGTTGGCTATCTGCTTGCTGGCCATGGTGTTAACCCTTAAGTGTGCTTTGTTTCCCCAGTAAGATTTTATTTGCAAATGGTAATTTCATTCCTGTAAACACATGTTGAAATTTGAACTTTCTGTCTTAACACCACCCTTAGTAATTGTAATCCCTCTTGCTAAAAGTTTAAGCAAATAACTAAATTCTATGGAAAAATCTCATGGAATAGATTCATTGATTTCATAAATTTTTCTGCTTGCCCATCAGACTGTCAACAATTTCTGGTTATCAATCAAAAGGCTTTTTTTCCTACAATTAAATAAAAGTGACTGAACAAAGTAAATTACAGCAGAAAATGTGTGTCAGAAGTGATTGAGAACTAATCACTTCCTCACAGGAAAAGTGAATTGCCAAATTCTTTAATAGTTCTATTTACACATTTACTATCAATTTCAAGTAATACTTTGCCAAAATATTGTGTTTTATCATTAATTAAACATGATACATTTAAATATCTGCATTTTAATTTCACAACCAAAAACTAGGTTTATCATAGTTTAACAACTTGGAATCATGATGTCAAAATGCAATTAAGTCAAAAGACAAAACAATTACATTCATCCATCTCTACTCTTTCTAGAAATAGCCTCACATTTCTTATATAATAAGAATAAAGATTTGCTGCTCTTTTTATCATACTCTTGAATAACAACAATAAAACTGAACAGAGAAGAAGTGATGACAACAAGTTCCAGAATAGGAACTTGTCTTATATCTTTTTGGTTTTAAGGGGGAAAAAAAGTCTTGTGCTGCCCAGATTAGCCTGGAACTTGCTATGTAGCTGAGGGTGCCATTGAACATGTGATCTTCCTGCTTTGACCTCCCAAGTTCTGGTTTCACAGATGTGTGAGGCACCAAAAGAGAACTTCTGCATGCAACTTCTCATACAGAGCAGTCAGATTACAGAGAATGGGCTTTGGGATTCTCAACAACAGGATCATACATGCTAGAGGAGCACACAGTATTAAGGAGATTTGCACACAGATTAAGGGTGAGTGAGTGGAAGAGATTGATTATCAAGAGACTGAGGGCACGCTAACTGAAGTATAGACTCTAAAGGGAGGCTTACCCATGAACAAGGGAAGATTGCTTCACTTGTGGATTCTCCACTCCCCAACTGGTCCATGGGCATGAAAACATACATAGTCACTCACATGCTGATCTCTAAATTAGTCCATCTCAGATGGCTAGTGTGTCATGTGATATATGCAGCCAGATTGACTCTCCAGGATGATGAAAAGACCCACAACCATGAGTATATTATGGTATACCCTAGGGAAAACTAACAAGAAGTTCAGAATCCAGTTCTAATTCTTAAAACTTTATTCTTAGAATACATTTCTAAGAATAAAGGAAAAAATACAATCTTAGGAATCCCTTCCTGGAAAAGAACAAAAGACTAGGAAAGAGTTTGAGAAAGACTCAGAATCCCTAATCAAATTGACCTGTTATGTTTCTCTCCTGGAAGCCATGAAACAGTAAAGATTGGTGCAGAAGAGTTCTTCCATACATGTGAAGATAGCAAGGCAAAATTTTAAAAACTGAAACCAAACAAATAACCAAAAACAAAACAAGAAAAATAAAATATTTCATGTGTGAACATTTCAAAAGCAGTAAAAAGAAACTCAGAGAAATGCAAGGGTATTAGTAGAGTTGTCAATAAACATCGTGACATAATGACACAAATGAATGGGATAATCTATCTATTCAAGATATGAAGGGAGGAGGGGATGGCAACCATCAAATTTTATCTAGAAAAGATGTCCTTCTGAAACAACAGAAGATATACATATTACCAGAAGAAGAAAAAACCCAAAGGTCATCACAGTAATACTTATCAAAAGAAAAAAAAAGATAAAATAATTGTTCTTCAAATGAAATAAAATGTCAATCAGTAGCATGAAGTAGAAAATATATAATTTTAAAACTTATAAGATTCAATTTCAGAATGTGCTTATATAGTGATAGTATATACATATATTTTCACTTTCATATAAAGGTTAAATGACAAATATTGTTTTAAATACTCCATCTATAATTTGTTAATATATAGAAAAACAAAATATAGAGTTAAGAAATTAAAAGTTTAGGGGTTTTTAAATACCATTAAAGTTAAAAGTTTAAAATATACTGTTATAATTATTTTATGTAAGTTTTGAGGAACCACGAAGCAGGGCTCTATAGGAGATATTCCTTAAAAAATAAAGAATTATGAAATGGATGGGTAATGGGAGGGCAAGGTAGAAAAGAGAATATGGTAAAAACAACTAATATGGCAGGAGAAAATACATACTCACTAATTGCTTAACTTATTTACATTTAAGTTAAGTTCTACAATAAGACAGAATAGTTATATGGACTTAAAATACATATGGAAATACACACGAACACTTTAAAACACAAACACACACACATACACACAAAATCAAGATAACTAAAATGACCCTGAATAACAAAACAACTGTTGGAAGTATCACCATCCCAGATTTCAAGTTGTACTATAGAATTACAGCAGTAAAAACAGAATGGTGTTGCCCGAAAACAGACATGTTGACCAATGAAATAGATATAAAGATCCAGATGTAATTACAAATATACAGACACCTGATTTTTTGGCAACAAAAACTGAGAAAAGATACCATCTTCAACAAATGGTGCTAATAAAACTAGATTGCTACATGTAGAAGAATGAAAATAAATCTATATTTTTTTCACCCTGCCCAAAATTCAACTGCAGATGACTGTAGGGATTTGAACCAAGCACCAACTACATGCTGCTAATGAGAGATTTACTTTAGCTTTACCAACATAAAAAAAAAAATGAGAAGTAAAGGATGTAGGAAAATAGTCCATCCAAGTAGAAACAAAAACAGACCAGAAGTATTTACATAAAACAGACAATTCAGAACTAAAAATTAAAATAAGTCATATAGAAATATGCTGACAAAATAGATTCATCAGGAATATATAATCACAAATATGCATGTGTCAAATGTTGGGGCACTTAAATACACAGAGTAAATATTTACAAAATTGAAAGAAGAAATAGAAAGACAAAAATTATGGAAGACTAGATATACTCACAATAATAGGTAAAGACTTGAGACCGTAAATGAACTAGTAAGCCCTGGACTTGAACCGCACTATGTATCAAACATACCTAACATACATAAGATATCCCATCCAAACATATATTCTAATCATGTGCATGCAGTGTGTATAACAGACAACACTCTACAATAGTGTTGATCTATGTTAGGCCAAAGACATATCCCAAAAAATTTAAAAGGGTTAAAATCGTATCAAGGAGCACATTTTCTGACCAAATGTAACTAAAAATAAGAAATGAAACTAGAAAGTTTATATATGTTTAGAAATAAAAAACTCACCTAAACAATCTATGGATTTAAAAAGTCAAAGAAATTTACATACATACATGCACGCACACAAATTTCTTATATGTATGCATATAAATTTCTTATATGCGTTTCTTGGGACAAATGAAGGGGAAGACAGCAAAACACACTAAAACTTATGAGAAACAGCCAAGAAGATCTAATAAAGAAATTTAGAACTATTTGCATACACATGAAAAAAGAAAAACATACAAAAATTGTTAAAAAGTTGTAAATCTAAAGGATAAAATAATCTTGGTGCTAACAGAAAAAAAGGAAATGATCAGAGCTGATCAGAGCAAGACCCTGGAGGGATACAGTGTGAAGGACATACCATCAGGTGATGTATATCTTATCATTAAAATACAATTTTGCTTTAATTTATAAAAATCAATAGCTTTGATTGGTTACCCATGAAGCTGAAAATCAAGTATTACAATAATATATATACTGTTTTACAATATTCAGCTTTCTTTCATGATAAAAATCTTTCAACAAATTTAGTATAGAATCAACATTCCTCAATATTATAAAGCCCATTAAGACAGAGTGAGTACCTTGGCCAATGGCAAAAAGCTCATCACTCTTGATGAAGAACACATAAAGATGATCGTGCCCCCTGATTTCCTCTCTAGCACTGCAGCTCCTAGCTAGAAATAGTCAAACAAATGAAGAAAAGTAAAGACCTTCAAAATGGACTGAAACCGAACTTTTTAGTTATTATTTAACACTTATTTATTA
>CAJQZJ010032535.1:3348795-3412862 GCA_907164525.1 Lophiomys imhausi
GTATTCACTAAATCTAACTTATATTAACCTATCAGCCCCTTCAATGGACTGGCTTAAAGACATTTCTATTTATAGAACAGGAACACACACATGCAAGTGTGCATATACAGAGAAAGTTCTGACAGACGTCACTTCGAAGTAGGAAGACTAGTAAATTACTTTAGTAAAGCTTCAGTATACAAAACCAGTATGTAAAAGTCATGGAGATGGTTAGATAGTAGAATGTTAAACTCAGGTGCCAAATACATATGGACTGGACATTGGGAATGTATGCTAAGCCATATAACTATTATAATTGTGGCCTATTTATTTCTGTTGTTTTGTATTGTATTTATAGTTATAAGAAAAAGAACCATTTTTTGGTCTGAAAGGGAGAGCTGCTGGGGGAAAAAGAAATACCTTAACCTAAAAAAAAAAAAAAGGGAAGAGGATGGGGGGTTGAGGGGGAGGAGGGTGGAAGGGAGGGACTGGAGGGGGGAGTAGGGAGGAGATTGTGATTGAGATGTAACTTGAAGAAATAAAAAATAAACTATTTTTAAAAAAAGTCAGTTGCACTCCTGTAAAATAACATTTGTATATGTTATGTGAAAAGCTAAGAAAATAAACTACATCAATAGCATTGAAAAGAATAAAATGCTTAGGAAAAATTTTACGAACAAAGTAAAATACCTATTTTCTGAAAACTATGAAACACAGATGAAATTGAAGAAACAAATAAAAGGAACAACACTCTGTGTTTATGGGGCATACAAATCAATTTCATCATCTCAATATCACCTAGATTGGTAATCTGATTCAACATAATCCCTTTCAAATTTTAATGGTCATTTTTATACAAATACTAAACACTGCTGGGAAAATTGGATATCAATACTGAGGGACAATTAGACCCCTTCCTAATCATACACAAAAATAAACTTAAATGGATCTATAAAATTTCTAGGAAAAAAAATAAAACCTTGTGACTTTGGTCTTAACAATGACTTTTAAAAATACAACACTAAATCATAGACAACAAAAACAAACCAAGAGGGACATCAGAATTTCTCTGTAAGGAAAAAGAAACCTGTGCATTGGAAGAAAATATTTGCATAATATACATATGATAAAGGATTAATATCCCAAATCCCCAATTCCAAAATGAGCAGAAAACTGAGTGGACATTTCTCCAAAGGAATATGTCACTGGTCACCAGGTCTATTAACACACACTGGACCTCACTAGTCAGGGAAATATGCATCTAAACCTCAGTGAAGTATCACCTCATACCTGTTAGAATGCCTATAATATAAATGCATGTGTGTGTGTGTGTGTGTGTGTGTGTGTGTGTGTGTGTGTGTGTGTAACAAACATTGGTAAGAAGGTGGAGAAAGAGAATTCTAAGTGGTTGTGAGTGGGAATGTACCTTGGTACAGACATTATGGAAAATAATATAGAGTTTTCTTTAAAAGGTATGACTTCAACTACCAAGTGAATGGAAAATCACACTTCTATGCACAGATCCAGAAGAATAAAGTCACTATCATAAGAAGATATCGGCACATGAGGGTTCATTCTTCAGAAATTTTACAATATCCAGTATATAGAAATAACTAGTACCCATTCAAAGATAAGTCATTAAAGAAAGCGTCGCACGTGTGTACACACACACACACACACATAAACACACACACACACACAGAGAAATCTTCTTCACTCTTTTAAAAGAAGGGAACTTTGCCATTTCTACATGTACATTTTTATACTTTTACAGAATGGCACACTAAATCAAATAAGCTAAATGCTGAAAGACAAATATTATTTTATTCCCCTGACATATGAAACCTAAGAAAGACAAAGTCACAAAAACTAATATACAACATTGCCCAAGCTAAAGGAAAGGACAAAATAGGAAGATTGTGGCTAAAATGCCCCGACATTTAATTATGAAGTACATTCCAAGCATGTGATACATAATATGGGCAATATAGTTAAAACTGACCCATTTGGCCCTTAAAATTCTTTGTATATTGATACAAAACTAAGGTTATATCTGACTATGTTGGTATAGATCTTTGTATATTAA
Organism: Lophiomys imhausi; assembly: GCA_907164525.1. NCBI lineage: Eukaryota > Metazoa > Chordata > Mammalia > Rodentia > Muridae > Lophiomys > Lophiomys imhausi. The sequence goes on from CAJQZJ010032535.1 coordinate 3,350,861, forward strand.
CACAAAATAAAGGCTAACTCTTTTTAAGGTAATATATCTACATAATTCTTTACAAATGCAATATGAAGTTTTGGCCTTTTGATAGCAACTGTCACAGACTCCTTAGGATAATTAAGAAATGCAATCTAATAGTCATTCAAACTTGTCATTTTGTTAGGTACTAGTGTAGTGCATCACAGATGTTTTCTAAGTTCATTAGAAATCAAGTTGCTAAGAGACAAGCAACATTTGCTTATTCAAATATACAGAGATAGATAGGTGGTCTTCAAAAACCTCAAGAGAATATTCTCAAATGTGCTTTTCACAAAAAGTAACTGTGAATATATCAGTTTGTTCAGTTGTGATAATAACTTCACAATGCATACACGTATCATATTCCATTCTTTATATATGTACAGCTTTTGTCAGGTATACCTTCATAAAACTAGGATAAAATAAAAGTAAGTGTATTGAGCAGAGAAAAGGCTATCTTTTTATAAAATATAAATATTACCTTAATCAGAATGTCTGTTAGGGCAAAGAGTGAAATATATCATTTTATCAAATGCACATATAATCTGAATATAGAAAGTTACTCCAGTTCAGGCAAATATAAGAAATTTGACCTGCAAATTTTAAATAATTTAACTCATTACAAGTTTATCTCAACAACATACCATTGTTTTTTTCCTACCATGATGGGAATTAAACCCAGGGTCTCCACATGGCAGGTAGACATTCTTCCATTGAGTAACATCCTATGTCCTTTTAAATTTTAGCTTTTATTTTTTTTCTTTTTTTCCTTTATTTTTTATTTCTTCAAGTTACATCTCAATCGCAGTCCCCTCCCTATTCCCCCTCCAGTCCCACCCTCCCACCCTCAACCCCCCATCCTCTTCCCTTTTTTTTCTTTTAAGTTTAAGGTATATCTTATTTCCCCCTACAGTTTCTCCTTTCAGTCCAACAAATGGCTCTTTCTCTTATAATAATAAATACAATACAGTACAACAGAGGTAATTAGGCCACAGTTATGAGGGTTATATGGCTTAACGTACATTCCCAATGACCAGTCCATATGTATTTGGTACCTGACTTTAACATTCTACTATCTAAACATCTCCATGAGTTTAAAGTCTATATCTGACTCAACATTCATACTAATTGCAACACAATTTTAAAAGTATCTTCTTAGATGTATAACACTCTCTTGACTCCTAAACAACTCAAAATTTAATTATGAGACTTTATCTATCTGTTCTTCAATCACCTCAGAGACCTGAGAGGGATAAATATATCTGATTTTATAGGAAGTACAGGGTCTGCACTTCCCAAACTAAGAAATGACATACCAGTGGCTGCCTGGACAGTTCCCATTTTCTCTCCATACATTACAGCATCGATCTTCAGTCATTTGGCCCCATTTCTCTGACAGACATTGATTATAGAGCAGGGGTTATGAAGGATTTACCTACCCTGTCTTGGCAGAGCTAGGCTGTCGACTTACCTGCTTCCAGGTTTTGTCCTTTTTGGACAGCATTCTGTCTACAGTTGGAGCAAGGGACTTTTCCTACCAAGAGATAGGCTTGCGACTAATTCAATCATCTCCCACTGGAGATTCTTCGATGCTCATCTTCTACTTGGAGGAGAATAGGGGTGCTGTCAGGAGTTGAAATGTCTTGATATAAAAAAAATCTAAAGTTACGAAAACATCTTTGAATGCCATATTCTGCAGATCTCTTGAGGTTTTTGAAGAGGCCCTATCTATCTCTTATATTAGGGTAAGCAGATGTTGCTTGTCTCTTAGCAGGTTTATTTCTGATTAGCTTAGCAAGTAACTATAATAGGCTGTCATAGTACCTAACAGTAGAAACAGTCATTAAAAATCTCCCAACCAAAAAGAGCCCAGGGCCAGATGGCTTTAGCACGGAATTCTCCGGGACCTTCAAAGAGGAGCTAACACCAATACTTTTCAAACTCTTTCACAAAATAGAATCTGAAAGAACATTGCCAAACTCATTCTACGAGGCCACAATCACCTTGATTCCTAAACCACACAAAGACCCAACAAAGAAAGAGAACTTCAGACCAATCTCCCTCATGAACATAGATGCAAAAATACTTAATAAAATACTAGCAAACCGAATTCAAGAACACATCAAAAGTATCATACACCATGATCATGTAGGCTTCATCCCAGGGATGCAGGGATGATTCAACATATGAAAATCTATCAACGTCATTCACCATATAAACAAGATGAAAGAAAAAAATCACATGATAATCTCGCTAGATGCAGAAAAAGCATTTGACAAAATCAAACACCCCTTCATGCTAAAAGTTCTGGAGAGAACGGGCATACAAGGGCCGTACCTAGAAATAATAAAGGCAATATACAGCAGGCCAGTGGCTAACATCAAAATAAATGGTGAGAAACTTGAAGCATTTCCTCTAAACTCAGGGACAAGACAAGGATGTCCACTTTCACCATATCTCTTCAATATAGTACTTGAAGTTCTTGCTAGAGCAATAAGACAACTAAAGGACATCAAGGGGATAAATATCGGAAACGAAGAAGTCAAATTATCCCTATTTGCAGATGATATGATGGTATACATAAGCGACCCCAAAAATTCCACCAGAGAACTCTTACAGCTGATAAACACCTTCAGCAAAGTTGCTGGATACAAAATTAATTCAAAAAAATTTTAGCTTTTAAACTTCATTAAAAAGAATTAGTTTAATTGACTAAGTCTCAGTATTTAATCATCCTGTTAAACTATGTAAAAGAAGATGTCTACATTGCTAATCAAATATTTTGTTTTTTACAAGATATCTAGATGTGATCCAAATACAAACCAAAATGTACTAGAATAGTTCTACTTGCACAAAATGCTATATTATGTCATGTTATATATAAGTCATTTCTTTAATAATGTGGTTATAAGTAAAACTCAAAATCTTCAAGGCATAAAAAGCTATAAATATTTCATGACAGATTCAGGCTATTAAATTACACTTATGGAGAATCAAGCAATCCACAAGCAAGACAAAAGTAATGACACTTGGCTTCAAAGTGTCAGAAGATTCACTTATAAGGAAAAAATAACCCCATTCTATTTAAGCAGGGAGCCAATTCTCAGCAAGCTTCTCTCCCTGGAAGGGAAATGATTTCAATGCAATTACCCCTCTGCTGTCAGCATCCAAAGGTCAGATCTGACCATTTGCTATTTTTAAAGGTACTTACTAGTTCCATCTATCAGCTTGCTTGAAGTCTGAAGTTTCTACATTACTAATCCTTGAGTGTTAGTGAAAAAGAAGGAATCATAAGAAATCAAAAGTCTATGTTAACTCTTGAAATAAAAGTCAAATGCAGGAGTTTGGTGGGTCTGAGGTACGAAACTTTAAACTCACTGGCAAGATGTTTACGAGCTTCTATACTGTCCCATTGACCAGAAAATCAGGGAAAAAAATCCTAAATTCATAATTTTGAATAATTCAAATAATTTGGTTATTTTCCTGTTTTGTTATTTCTCTGTAACTTTATGCATATTGCTTAATTCCTTATAGAGTTATTTTTTTTAGTTAAAGTTCAGTATTTCAAAGCATCTCTATTATTAGTAATTAATTATAGAATAATAGGATCTTAGGCTATATCCATTTTAACCTATGTTTTCATGGTTCCCTATTTCAACTTAAAATTCTCAGATGCTCCTAAGTCTATGATGTGGCGAGATACCAATAAATTCATTATAAATAGAAAGTTTTCTAAATCAAAAATGCCCTTAATAGAAGCCAACCTGGGAAAAAATAGTTAATAGCACAAGGTTCTCTACAGTACCAGCTGCCATCACAATAAATGTTAAAAATTCAAAGTATAGTTTCTACTAATGTCATGCTTAATACTGCTTACACATCATTCTCTAGACAAAAATTATATGTCAAATCATATTAGGTAGAATTATAGCTAAATAATCATTCTACTGAGACACAAATATCTAACCCAAATGTCTAGCTAGTCTGTTTCCACAGATGATTTTGAGAAGATTTTATTAAAAGGAAAGGACACCGCTTCCTACCCCTTCCTCATTTTCTTATTTTTACCTTTATTATTAAAGAATTTACATTGAATAATTTTTATTCATTGTATGTGTGTGGGTCAGTCGGTGGAGTGAATTGTATAGTTCTCACCATCATCAAAACCCAGAACAGCTCCATTGCCCTAAAATATCTCTTCTGCCCTATAAAGTCAGCTTCCTCCTCTGACCTTGACCCAAGGTGCAAATGATAGCAATAAGTGCTTTTGTGATATAATTTTGGGTTAAGCCTTTGTGTGTTGCATGCTGCATGTACATGTGTCTGTGTGAATTTTAGTTTACATTGGAAAGAGAGAGAGAGAAAGAATGCATGCTCACTAAACTGTGAGTTGTAAGGAAATGAATGACTAGCTGGCAGCAGGGTTTGTTGACAGGGCTACTCCAAAAGTCGATGGCTCTCTTGGTGTTTCTGTTAACACTGCTCACATGGTTCCCACTCTCAGTATTTACTGACATTCTTGTGGAAGTTTTGTTCTTCTTTCGAAGTGCACAGAAATAGTCTCCCCAGACAATGTCATACAGCAATTATATTTGCCTAATCAATAATAAATTACTTCTGTATATGTTATGATTTTAACACTGACTTAGGCACTTCATTAATAGCTTTACATTAAATTTTCATACAACCCTATGACAAAATACATTTATTAACTTTTGGCTACAGATGGAAAACTGAGATACAAGAGGTTAAATACTGTCCTAGAGGAACACACAAAGGGACAACTAATCTAACTTTCATGCCCTTACTCCCCAATGCTGCATATCTAACAGTTGGGCATAGAGGCAATAACTTTACCATATACAACTCAGAAGCAGTCAGTCTAACCTTTCTTGCCTCTGGTTGTACTGTCTATTAATAACTTTTATGGTGTCAACAGGGCTTTCAGATTCCCTGGAATTGTCACCATTGTATTATTAAAACACAAGGTTTACAATTCTTGCAAAGAAGTTTGTATAGTTGCTGCAATGCCCTCATGGCATTATTGTCTTCTTGTTTGTTTTTTTTATTGGTCTATGTAGATGGCATATTGAAAAAGTTCAGTTTCCTTCTGGAAGTAATTCTTTATTTAATTCAATTTTCCTAGAAAACTGATAAGGCTAAAATATCAGTGCTGTTACCATATTACTAGACAGAAGCATCTTAACTATATATACTATGAACATTCTGGGGGCATTAGTGATACCCTAATCTTCATGTTTAGGCATTGCATCCTATGCCACATCACATTCTCCATCCCTGAGTCTCTACTAAATCTAGAGACCTTCCTATTCCTGAAAATATTTGAATTTACATCAAATACCAGAAAATGTCCATCAATTGAACATATCTGGCTTTTAGATAGCATGTGTTTGCCATATCTATTTCTTTCATGCTCTTACACATGCAAATCTAGAATATAAATTTTAAAATGTTTTGGAGTTGTGGGAAAAGGCTATAAATAGTCATAGTAAGAAGTTCAATGCAGTATATCTAAAATCCAGTTATGAGTGAATACATGTCATGTGCATCTTTCTGGGTCTGGTTAGATCACTCAGGATGAGCTTTTCTAGTTCCATCCATTTGGTTGCAAATTGCATAATTTCCTTGTGTCTGATAGCTCAGTAGTATTCCACTAAGTAAATGTACCACAGTTTTTTAATCCATTCTTTAGTTAAAGGGCATCTGAGTTGTGTCTAGTTTCTAGCTATTACAAATAAATCTGCTATGAGCATAGTTGAGGAGATGTCCTTGCAGCTTGATGAAAAATCTTTTGGATATATACCCAGGAGTAGTATGGTTGGATCTTGAGGTAGAATTACTTCCAGTTTTCTGAAATATCGCTAGACTGATTTCCAAAGTGGTTATACAAATTTGCACTCCCAGAAGCAATGGAGGAGTGTTCCCCTGACGATGCGGATCTCTGCCAGCATGTGATGTCACTTGAATTTTTGATCTTAGTCATTCTGATGGGTGTGAGATGAGTCCTTTTGAGTTGCATTTCTCTGCTTTTGTTTTGGTTTTTGTTTTGCTTTGTTTTTTTTTTCTTTTCAAGACAGTGTTTCTCTGTGTATACTTGACTGTCTTGGACTCACTGTGTAGACCACATTGGCCTTGAATTCACAGAGATCTACCTGCCTCTGCCTCCTGAGTACTGGGATTAAAGGCCTGTGCCACCACACCCGGCTTGAGTTGCATTTCTCTGATGACTAAAGATGTTGAGCATTTCTTCAAGTGTCTCTCAGCCTTTAGAGATTCCTCTTTTGTGAATTATCGGTTTAGCTCTGAACCCCATTTTTTGATTGGATTATTTGGTTTCTTGGTGTTTAATTTCTTGAGTTCTTTGTAAATTTTGGATATTAGCCCTCTGTCAGATGTAGGGTTGGTGAAGATCTTTTCCCAATCTGTAGACTGTCATTTTGTTCTAATGATAGTGTCCTTTGCCTTACAGAAGCTTTTCAGTTTCATAAGGTCCCATTTATTGATTATTGGTCTTAGAACCTGAGCTGTTGGTGTTCTGTTCAAGAAGCTATCACTTGAGGAAATGAGTTTAAGGCTTTTCCCCACTTTCTCTTCTATTAGATTTGGTGTGTCCAGATTTATGTTTAGGTATTTGATCCACTTGGATTTAAGTTTTATGCAAGGTGACCATCATACAACCCACAGAACAAAGGAACAGGAACCTAGCATAACTATCCCACAAGAAATACCACCCAGCAGCAGAACAAAGCAAAAGCTTACACACAGCCAAACATTAGGTGGAGCTCTGGGAGCCCTATATAAGAGAGGGAGGAGGAATGGAGAGACCCAGAAGAGTCAGGATCAACACATGAAGATCAACAGAATCAACCAATCTAGGCCACTAAAGGCTTACAGAGACTGAAATGCTAACCAAAAAGAGAAGAAGAAAGTCTTAAACCTAGACAGCCCTATACAAATATAGATGATAGGCAACTTTATTGTCATACAAATCCCTTAGGAAGGGAGTGGAGCAGTCTCAGTAATGGACTTTATTACCTATTAGTAGGACACTTTACCAGAGCAAGAGGAAGCTCTTAGCCTTCATGTGACTGATGAGCTAAGGGGGTCTGATATGTGGGGTCGCCCCACACTGGAGGATAGATGGGAGAGGGAGTAGAGGGTGAGAGGGTGGTACCGGGAGAGGAGGAGGGAAGGGCCTGAGACTGAGATGTAATTTGAATTAATGAATAAATGTTATTTTTTTTAAGTTCAGTGCAAAGTGTTATGGTTTACATGTGAAATGTCTTCCATGGCGTCATGTGCATGAACATATTCTTCAACTACTGATGCTATTTCAAGAGGTTGTAGAACCTTTTGGAGGTGGAGCTTTGTGTGGGATGTGGGCCATGGATAGTAGTGAAGTGGACCGGTGAGGTTTGTAACATGACTCTGATTCCTGCTTACTGTCTGCTACCTGCTGCAGCCAGATGCAGTCAAGCCTACCACTTCATCCACAGCTGTGAACCCTCTGCCCTCCCGTCATGACAGACTATATCTTCCCATATTGCAAGTCAAGTACTAGGTCCTAATGACAACAAAAGTCACTAACACATAATGTCCTTCAAATTTTTGAAAAATGACTTTGACAAATCCCATCTGTTGGAACGTGAATTAAGGTTTGGTGAGGATATAATGAATTTGTGATGTGGGCATGAGAACATCTGATGATATTTCTCAGGAAGGGATTTGGAATGGCAACAAATACAAGAAGGAATATGGGAACTCCTGTGGCCTTCCTCAATTTCTATATAATAGTTATGGTAATGATGTTCTCATACCTCATACTTTTTCCTGAAAACCATTAACAAATTATAAATAATAAGACTAAGGAAAGGACTACTTAATTCTGCAAAATTATATTACAGTATATTCTCACTTTAAAACAAAAGTTATTTGAAGGAACTAACCAAAAACATCCTATTTAGAGAGCAATATAGCTTCAGAGTAGGGTGAGAAAAACAGACCCATGCATTATTTCCCTTGGCTTACACCTACCACCTTGCACATTCTGCTACTCTTAGAGAAGCATAAAACTATTTATCTAAGAAATAGAATTCAAATTACCAAACAGAATATTTCCTTCCAGTATAAATCAGCTTAATACTTATGAACTCCATTTTAATAAGTAAATTTGTTCAATATGCATATCAAACTCCAACATTAATTAACCTCTTTCTACAAAGTCCTGAAAAATAAAATTCAAATAGAGCTTAAATTATAATTTATATGAAATTTGATTGCTATTTTGATAAATTATTTTCTCACAGTGACTTGAATTTTAATTGTAGAGCAATGACTCTATGTAACCAAAAACTCTTACCAGTGGAATCTGTCACTGGGACATATAAGCCAGTAAGATGCAAACTTTAGTTAAAGGTACCAGATTTAGGTCAAATTAACTCAAGGAATAGATGAATGGCTGTAGATAGAACAAGATGGAGAAGGGGAAGTAAAGAGAGTCAGAGATGAAGAAATATTCTAACTGTGGGATTGGGACAAGACAAAAGCATTATGCTCTTTCTGACCAGGAGATAGATAACCTTTGGATAGAGCTAAGAAATTACTGAATTGCTCAAGACTATAATCCTTCTCTAGTATTATTATCCTAGAATCTGGGTATAAGCACCTACCAATGAAAATCAGGAAAGGAAAACTAAGTAAAGAATGGTGCATTACTGAACCATCCACAGATTATGACAGCCCAGTAGCTACTTGCCTTGAAATATTATTGAAGAGATAAAAGGGATATAGTTCTACCTTGTGATGGATAATACTATGTGTGAGGGAGATTTTGAAGACTAATCTTAGTTGTCAACTTGACACTAGAGTGAAACTACAACTTTGTTAACAATGATAATTATTAATAACTCTAAATTGTAATATTCGGCTGGTAAAGCAACCAGCATCCTGGTGGAAGACAGGCAGTCCTGACTTGCTTTAGATGCTGGTAGGTCTGGTGGGATGGCCTGGAGGGATGGCCTGGCAATGCAGTCTGGCAAGGAAGCTGGTAGGGTAGCTGCCAGATACTTATTAATAACAATAAACTGTTATATTACACTAGTGGAATTACTGGTGGCCTGAAGGGACAGATGCCATGGCTTGCAGATTGCCTTAAATGGTGGCCTAGGCCACTGCAGCCCCTTTTCCAGTAATTAAATACACCAAGAACTTTTAATGTTTCAATGCTTAGCCCTTAGCTAGACAGACTCTCAACTAGATCACTTAAATCAATCCTGGACCCCTTAATCCCAACCAAACATGTGGCTTATTATACCTTCTTGGATCACAGAGCTCACAGGGTTCTTCCTTTGTGTAAAACCCAGGATTCTAATAGCAGATCCAAGAAGTCTCACCTTCCTATACTTTTTCTACCCAGATAATTGGCCTTTAGTGACTTTTATTAACCAGTCAGAGATTCTCTCAGAAGGGGTGATAACCAGATCTCTAGCACTAAAATCAGCCTCCAAGGACCAATGCATTAGACCCTCATCCAACACTAGAGAAAAGAGGGAACCTCAGTTGTGGAAATCACCAGATTGGTGTATGGGTTTCGGGAGCTAGATCATCCCAAGGCTTTTTCAGGGGCCCTGAAGAAAGGACAAAGGGAACTTTAATTCTGTGTCCTTGTCCAGGAGTGGACTTGGCAAGGCCAGTCTAGGGCTGGGGCCAGTACCTTGAAGAAGTCAAGGTTGTGGTTTCTGGAGGCCTGACTCTTCCCCCTGGCCTGTGGTTATCAATCATAAGGCCACCGTGTCTGAGATATCCTATGCTCTCTGTGCCAACATTTTCTGACTTAGCTCTCTGCTGACGTTGGATGGTTTACTACTGCAAACAATACAAATGATGCTATACTTCTTAATAAACTAGTTTTGTATAAGTCGTCAGCTTATATAAGACTGCCTGGTCCCGCTGTTGTGTTTGCCTTATTTCTCATCCTTGTTCCTCCCACTCAGTACCTTGCCTTTTGTTACCCTTATCCCTGTGGGCTCAGATAATGTGGGCATGTCAGTGGGTCATTCTCTTGATTACCAATTGATGTATGAGGACTCAGCCCCATTAGTATTATATTCCTAGTAAAATCAGCTTTGGGTGTACAAGAAGCTAGCTGAGCAAGCCAGAAAGATCAAGCCAATGAGTATTGCTCTTCCATGGCCTCTGCTTCAGTTCTTCTCTGTAGGTTCCTTCCTTGAGCTCCTGACTTGGTTTTCCTGGATGATGGTCTATAAATTGTAAGTAAAAATAAACTCTTTCTTCCCCATCTTAGTTTTGTCCATGGGATTTATCATAGGAACAAAAAGCAAACTGGAACATACCCTTTTTCTCAGAAAAGCAATCTTTAAACAAGCTAAGATGGTCATGGGGTTGTGTTGGTTTATTAATTGCTGATGTTATAACTAGGTATTCCAGGGTATAAGCAATCCATGAGTTTATAGATTTTTTTTAATTCAAGGGTCTTGACAAACTAATAATCCCTAGAATAACTCTACCTGTAACATGATGAGGTACAGACTGACAATGAAGAGGCAAGGGCAATGATTATTACAGCAGCAGTTCTCAAACTTTAATATGCTTCAACAGAAAGAAAACTAACTAATATACATGCTTTATTTAGTTTGTCTGGGGCTGAGTCTAATCTGCATTTCAAATAAACTTCCAGATGATCGTATTCTTCCTAGTTTAAGAAAAACACTTTGAATAATAAGGAATAAAAGAATAGAAGCAATTTTTAGGAATTAAAAAAAAAGTCAAGCTTTCTTGCCAATAGCTATGGCATAATACAAACAAGAGGTATGTGTAGCAACTGCATTGAGTTAAAGTACAGCAAGATCTCAATCAAACAACAATTCAGTGCTATACAGATCTGATCATCGCGACCTTCTCGGTCATTTCAGCTCTCCATGGATAGCCCTAATAACTAGGGCACTAGTCTCATAAATTATGTCTCTGCACACTTTTCCACCAGGTAAACTATCATGGAGTAACACATATGCACACCAGAATTACATTAATTAATATGAAATATTTATGGGATTTCATTAAACTTTACAATTCCTCATAAATATTATAGTTTAATTTTAATCACAATTCTTGTAGGCCATAAGTAGATGTTTGAGTTGTTAGGAAATTATAAATAGCCTAACATAAAAAGACACTCAAAGTGAAGGATGCTTTTTCCATTAACCTTCAAAGTAACTTAGTTATGACATGAGATCAATATGTAATATCTAGAGAGGGGATTAGAAGAAAGAAGGGTGCAGGAGGCAGAATTCCACAATACTCAGGCTAAGTCAAACATTTGATAAAGAGGGGACAGCTGGAAAGTAGGTAAATAAATGTAATGATCCAAAAGCACAAGAGTGCAGGACCATGGCCTTTGCCTATGCTTTCACGTGACAATCATGTCTGCACGGACAATAGGCTGCTTCAGAATGGACCACATAAAATGCAAGAGCACAAAGAGCTACAAAACAAGACATGAAGCAAAGAATTGATGTCACTGTAACAAGAGAAAGGTCTGCTTGTATGTTGTCATTTATCTGGCATCTAGGATTTGGTTCCCTAAGTGTCCCTAATGCTGAGAGGAGTCACTCACTATACTGGGCACCATCTCTTATGATCTACTCTGCAGAAAATATGGCTATGTGGTATCACAGTTCCCTCTGGGGAATAAAAGTGTCCTCTGCAGCTCTAACAGGGAAGGTTATTTAAAAGTTCACACCTGACTTCCCTGAGTCTGTACCCCATAGCCCCCTTCCCACTGCTGACTTTGCTTGAATCCTTTTATTGTAAAAGATCATAACTGTAACTCTATTTGCTCTGTGAGCCTTCCTTTTGGCTAATCAAGGAATATTAGCTTATGTTATTACCACAGCTTCCTGAGATAATCTACTTTTTAAAAATATGGTTTATTTTGGCTCACAGTTTTAAGGGTTCAGTACATGATCCATTGCACTGAGCCCGTATTTGAACATAAATGTGAGGGTGTGCAGCACTGGAATGCAATCAATCAACTAATCAGTAACAAAGTAAAACTAAAAAGAAAGGTAGTGGAGGAATGTAATATTAGAATCTGTCCTTTGTTCAGGCTGGCTCTCACAGGTAAATACAGGCACTCTACTGGCAAAGAGGGACCAGGAGCTAGTCAGATCCCTGATAGGCAGGCAGGCAGGGGGAGGTGCTCCAGGTAGATATTAAATAAGACAAAGTTGTAGTTTCTTCCTCACCTTTTTCTCCAGCCAATAACAATACCTGCCAGTGGCCTTCTGGCAAGTTCAAAGCCAGATCAGAGCATATTTACACAAAATTTTGTGCCTAGCACCTTCCCTGTTTTTGTTCAACCTGACCAATCCTAAATTAGGGGAAGAACTATCAAAGACCCTTAAGACCCCAAGCTCAGGAGGAGACACAGACTTCCTGAGTCTTTGAGTCCTAAGTTTTTCTTCTGCTTAGCAGAGTCTTTCTCTATGCCTCTCTCTCTGTCTCTCTCTGTCTCTCTCTCTCTCTCTCTCTCTCTCTCTCTCTCTCTCTCTCTCTGTCTCTCTGTCTTTCTGTGTGTGTGTGTTTGTGTGTGTGTATGTGTGTCTGTATGTGTGTGTGTTTGTGTGTGTGTCTGTGTGTGTGTCTGTATGTGTGTGTGTGTCTGTATGTGTGTGTGTTTGTGTGTGTGTGTGTCTGTGGGTGTGTTTGTGTGTCTGTGTGTGTTTGTGTGTGTGTCTGTGTGTGTTTGTGTGTGTGTCTGTGTGTGTCTGTATGTGTGTTTGTGTTTGTGTGTGTCTGTGTCTGTGTGTGTGTCTGTGTGTTTGTGTGTCCTTTCCTTAACCACTTAGCATCAGTAAACACAGGACAGTGGCCACTTTATGACTTCTTACCAACTTACATCATAAATCTTTATAACTCCCTGAAATCTCATTCTCTGACTTACCTGATCTTTTTCATTGTTACTTCTATCCCTGTTGCTTAAATAACTACCCAGACATTTTCATTCTGTGGATTAATATCTAACAGACATATAGTGTGTGTTAATGGGATAAAGCTAAAATCTAAACTGACCTACAGGATCTTTTTTGCCTTATCTCTGAGTGTTCTTACACGTCTACAGCCATACTACCCTGACCGTGCCCGATCTCGGCTGAGTGTCCTTACAGTTTCAACTTTTAATCTTTTCCATTAGTTCCTTTTTTTGGAGTACTATAGGAAGCACACATGGTCTGTTTTCCTGGGCATTTATCTTCATACCATGTTGAGTAGCACAGAGAATATATTAGGTGTTAAAGTCACTGCAAATGAACAAATGAATGAATGAAGTCTCTATTGTAGAAAATGTATTTGATCAAAAGATACATTACATATTGTCTTTCTGTTTTCAACTTGGTGTCATAGTCAGTATCCCAAGCCAGATACAGCCACCCATCCTAAACAAGCCAATTAATAGAACCAAATTAATAGTGGAAAACATAGAGAGGAAAAATTACTCAATGGGGCCATAATGCGAAGAAAAACAAACAGATCAAGCTAATCCTCCCAAATTTCTCTTCATCACTGACCATCATTGTCCAGAATTCAGTCTCATTATATATAGAGGCCTGACAAGTTGTTTGAATTATATGAAATCTCTTTCTGGGATACAAGTTTCTTCTCTAGTTGGAGCTTTTCCCTTCTCCCAGGATAAAATTCCCAGGCATTTTTTGCTGCTGCTATAAAATATCACGACTAAGCCAACTTTAGCAGAGAGAATTTATTTTGGCATATAGTCCCAGATAGAAAAGAGAATGACAGGTCATGGAAGTTTGACAGCAAACATAAGGCATAGCAACAAAAGCAGAAAGTTGATAGCTCTCATATTTAGATGCAAGAATAAAGTAGAAATAGAGAAATGGAAGTACCCAAGGTTTTTAATCTCAAAGTTCACCCCAGTAAATACCTTCTCCAGAAAGATTTTATCAGCTCAATCTTTCCAAGCAGCAGCACCAAATAGGGAACAAGTGTGCAATGTCTGAGACTGGAGGATATTTCTTATTCAAACCATGAAACTGGGGAAATCCTCCTTTTTTCTAAGTCCATTTTTTCAATGGTCTATTAATTATGAGAGACACAAGTGTCTCTTTACTATATTTTCATTTCTGCCAAGCCAGTCATATTGCCATAAGGAGTTCTCCTTAAGAAGTGAAATAGGCTGCTGTTTTGTTCAAATCACAGTGTCTTTTGCCTTATAGAAGCTTTCAGTTTCATGAGGTCCCATTTATTGGTTGTTGGTCTTAGATCCTGAGCTGTTGGTGTTCTGTTCAGGAAGTTGTCACCTGTGCCAATGAGTTCAAGGGTTTTTTCGACTTTCTCTTCTAGTAGATTCAATGTGTCTAGCCTTATGTTAAGGTCTTTGATCCAGTTGGACTTAAGTTTTGTACAAGGTGATAATGGGTCTAATTTCATTCTTTTACATGTGGACATCCTGTTGGACCAGTACCATTTGTTGAAGATGCTGTCCTTTTTCCATTGTGCGGTTTTGGTTTCTTTGTCAAAAATTAGGTGCCCATAAGAGTGTGGGTTCATTTCTGGGTCTTCAATTCGATTCCATTGAACCACTGGTCTGTTTTTTATACCAGTACCATGCTGTTTTTATTACTGTTGCTCTGTAGTACAGCTTGAAATCGGAGATGGTGATACCTCCAGATTTTTTTTTATAATTTATTTTTTATTTCTTCAAGTTACATCTCAATCACAATTCCCTCCCTACTCTCCCCTCCAGTCCCACCCTTCCACCCTTTTCCACCTTAACCCCCCATCCTCTACCATTTTTTTTTTAGTTTAAGGTATATCTTTCCCCCCAACAGCTCCCCCTTTCAGTCCAACAAATGGCTCTTTCTCTTATAACAATAAATACAATACAAAACAACAGAAATAAATAGGCCACAATTATGAGAGTTACATGGCTTAGCATACATTCCCAATGTTCAGTCCATATGTATTTGGCACCTGACTTTAACATTCTACTATCTAACCATCTCCATGAGTTTAAAATTCTATATCTAACTCAGCTTTCATACTAATTGCCTCACAATTTTAAAAACATCTTCTTAGATCCAGAACACCCTCTTGATCCCTAAACAACTCAAAATTTAACTATGAGACTCTAGCTATCTATTCTTCAACCACCTCAGAGACCTGAGAGGGATAAATATGTTTTTTTTTTTATTGTACAGGATTGATTTAGCTATTCTGGGTTTTTTGTTGTTCCATATGAAATTGAGAATAGCTTTTTCCAGGACTAAAAAGAATTGTGTTGGTGTTTTGATAGGAATTGCATTGAATTTGTATATTGCTTTTGGGAGGATGTCCATTTTTATTATGTTGATCCTACGTATCCATGAGCATGGGAGATCTTTCCATCTTCTGATGGCTTCTTCAATTTCTTTCTTCAAGGGCTTGAAATGCTTGTTGTACAGGTCCTTTACTTGATTGGTTAGACTTACACCCAGATATTTTATATTGTTTGTGGCTATTGTGAAGGGAGTTGTTTCCCTGATTTCTTTCTCAGCCCATTTTTTTTTGTTGTATGAAGAAGGGCTTCTGATTTTCTTTAATTAATTTTGTATCCAGCCACCTCTCTGAAGGTGTTTATCAGCTGTAAGAGTTCTCTGGTGGAATTTTTGGGGTCGCTTATGTATACTATCATATCATCTGCACATAGGGATAATTTGACTTCTTCGTTTTCAATTTGTATCCCCTTGATCTCCTTTAGTTGTCTTATTGCTCTAGCAAGAACTTCAAGTACTATATTGAAGAGATATGGTAAAAGTGGACATCCTTGTCTTGTCCCTGAGTTTAGAGGAAATGCTTCAAGTTTCTCTCCATTTAATTTGATGTTGGCCACTGGCTTGCTGTATTTGGTTTTATTATTTCTAGGTACGGTACTTGTATGCCCATTCTCTCCAGAACTTTTAGCATGAAGGGGTGTTGGATTTTGTCAAATGCTTTTTCCGCATCTAGTGAAATTATCATGTGTTTTTTTTTTCTTTCATCTTGTTTATATGGTGAATTACATTGATAAACTTTCGTATGTTGAACCATCCCTGCATTCCTGGGACGATGCCTACTTTATCATGGTGTATGATACTTTTGTTGTGTTCTTGAGTTCGGTTTGCTAGTATTTTATTAAGTATTTTTTCATCTATGTTCATGAGGGAGATTGGTCTGAAGTTCTCTTTCTTTGTTGGGTCTTTGTATGGTTTAGGAATCAGGGTGATTGTGGCCTCGTAGAATGAGTTTGGCAATGTTCTTTCAGATTCTATTTTGTGAAAGAGTTTGAAGAATATTGGTAATAGCTCTTCTTTGAAGGTCTGGTAACATTCTGTGCTAAAACCATCTGGCCCTGGGCTTTCTTTTGTTGGTAGATTTTTAATGACTTTTTCTATTTCCTTAGGGGTTATAGGGCTATTTAATCTGTTAACCTGATCTTGATTTAGCTTTGGTAGGTGGAATCTATCAAGAAAATTGTCCATTTCGCTTAGGTTTTCAAATTTGGTTGAGTATAGATTTTTAAAGTAGGACCCAAGTATTCTCTGGATTTCCTCAATATCTGTTGCTATTTCTCCCTTTTCATTTCTGATTTTGTTGATTTGGGTTTTTTCCCTCTGCCTTTTAGTTAATTTGGCTAATGGTCTGTCTATCTTGTTGACTTTCTTGAAGAACCAACTCTTGGTTTCATTGATTCTTTATATCATTCTTTTTGTTTCTAAGTTGTTGATTTCAGCCCTAAGTTTGAGGATTTCCTGCCTTAACAAAATAGCAGCCTACAGATTGGGAAAAAATCTTCACCAACCCCACATCTGACAAAGCGCTAATATCCAAAATTTACAAAGAACTCAAGAAATTAAATGCCAAGAAACCAAATAATCCAACTTAAAAATGGGGGAAAGAGCTAAACAGAGAATTCACAAAGGAGGAATCCCTAATGGCAGAGAGACACTTGAAGAAATGCTCAGTATCCTTAATCATCAGAGAAATGCAACTCAAGACGACTCTGAGATTCCATCTCACACCTGTCAGAATGGCTAAGATCAAAAGCTCATATGACAGCACATGCTGGCGAGGGGGTGGAGAAAGGGGTACCTTCATCCACTGCTGGTGGGAGTGCAGGCTTGTGCAACCACTATGGAGGTCAGTCTGGCGATATCTTAGAAAACTTGGAATAGCTCTGCCTCGGGACCCAGCCATACCACTTTTGGGTATGCATCCAAGTGACTCCTCACTGAATCACAAGGAAGTTGCCTCATCTATGTTCATAGCAGCCTTTTTTGTAATAGCTAGAAATTGGAAACAACCCAGATGTCCCTCAACCGAGGAATGGATTAAAAAACTGTGGTACATCTACACAATAGAACACTACTCAGCTATCAGAAACAAGGAAATCATGCAATTTGCAGCCAAATGGATGGAACTAGAAAAGGTCATTCTGAGTGAGCTAACCCAGACCCAGAAGTATTCACATGGAGTCTATTCACTTATAGTCGGATTTTAGCTATATAGTACATGATATCTATACCACAACCAATGCACCAAAGGGAACATGGACATAGACTTTCTCTTTTCTCCCTGTCAATGGGACACTTTTCCCTAATGGTGCTGCCTTGTAGGTCCCCAGTGTATGAGGAGGCTCTTGGCCCTCATATGACTGCTGAACTGGGGTGGTAGTCTGTTATGTAGGGATACTCCACTGCAGAGGAGTGGGTTGGAAGGGTTAGGGGGTAGAGGGTGGGAGGGCAAAACTGGGAGGTGTGAAACAAGGACACTATGATGGAGATGTAACCTGAAGCAATAAATAAATAAGTGAAATAGGTAACAAAGACAGTATTTGTGAAAGAATACAGAAGAAAATATCACATTTTACAATGGAGAAATGATACAGTTTAAATGGTCTCCTTGCCTAGCTCTTCCCACAAGCACTACCCTATCCTCAGCTATAAACATCTCTAGGCTAGACTCAAGCATCTTCACTCAGTTTCCATCCCATCCTTGCCTCCTTATCCTTAAAAATAAACACATAAATAAATTCCTCAAATTTATGGGGAAAAAATTTAAAATAATTTTAAAAATACATGATTCTAACCTCCCTCTAAATGACTATCATCTTTTGTGACAGAAATGTTTGTACATAAAGCCTCAGTGATTCTGAAGAAATGAAACAATACAAGATGCTAGATTAGATGTCAGAGACAGCAAGCAAAGTCTTCGTTAAAAAGAGGAAGAGACTTCATACATCCACAGAAAGAATTGCACAGCCAGAGATTAAAAGATAATCACACTCATTCCTCCACATTGGCTCACTAGTTTGTTAAACACTTATTGTCTTGATTTCATTTCTCTGTCTCTCACTCCAATTTTCACGAGTTATTATATCTAAATATATTTCCTTCTGCTTCATCCTAAGAGCAAGTATCCCCAAGGATATTATTTCTTAAGCCTGTCATCAATTCACTTTATCAATTTTCTCTTGATATTCTTTCACGTACCATATGTCTGCTGTAATATCCATGTGATTTATGGTCAAATCTGTCTACCTATCTAGCTCTGAGCTCCACAGTAATATCTTCAAATATCTCCAGAGAGACAACTAACTACCACTAAAGTTTCAATTAGAGCCAAAATGAAGCTTACGTTGTCAATAAAATGTTGTTCCTCTTGTACTCCTAACACTGATTAACAGTGTATCAGTTGATCCATCCCCAGCCTAAACTCTACACAGAAATGAAAAGGTGACCATCTTCACTTCACCCACTTGAAACTGTTCCAGAGACAATGACCAATGTTTTCAATTCATCCAATTACATTTAATCAACTGTTCTTCTTTTATAATATTGATTTAATGAAGATGTCTGTCATACTACTAGATCCATTGTCTTTTCTTTCCAATGACTCTGTCCTTGTGGCCTTGTCATGTTTCAAAAGCCCTCATCTCTAGACCCTGTGAAATTATCTTAGATTTATATTTCTGTGATAAAACATCATGATAAAAGGCAAATTGAGGAAGAAAGGGTTTATTTCTTCTCACACTCCTAGGTCATAGTCATCACTGAGGGAAGTCAAGGGCAGGAATACAAGCAAGACAAGTCCTGCAGTAGAAGCAATGGAAGAGTGCAGGTTACTGACTTCCCTTCTCATGGCATGTTCAGTAAGCATTCTTATATAGCCAGCTTTTCATATACAGAACTACCTGTCTAGGTTTGGCACCCCCGACAAAGATCTGGGCCCTCCAACATAAATCACCAACCAAGAAAATACCTCATAGACTTGTCTCATGGACCAATCATGTGAAGGCATTTTCTCAGTTGAGGTTCCCTTCTCCCAGAAGATTCTACTTGTATCAAGTTGACAAAAATCTAACCAACATAAAGATTAAACCTGCAATATGTGAACTAGAGAGACATAGCCAAACCACAATAGTTTTAATATTTTGAGATTATAAGATTATGTGTCATTTTCTTTTTTTAATTTTGTATCTACTTTATTTCAAAGTTCAGCTTCACTGAAATGTGGTTACATCACAAAATAATATGCAATATTCAATCAATTTCATTAATTTCTTGACTAATATATACTAAAACATTTCCACAGTTTCTATTTAGATGGACTTTCATAGTCTCTCACTGTTATCTTTAAGCATCTCCCATTTAAAGGTGACTGTTTTGTCACAGTTCATTATAATAGACTCATATAAGATGGCTAAAAACAATCCTATTTTCTTTTTCACTTTCTTTCATGTTGGTAGTACTAAGACTTGAACACAGGGCTTTGGGAGCATTCTAGGCAAGCGGTGTCCATTATATCTATACCTCTAGCAACTCATTTCCTCTACTTTATTCTTTTTATATGACTGCTGAACTGGGGCAGAACTGTTATGTAGGGACACTCCACTCTGGAGGAGTGGGATGGAAGGGATGGGGGTAGAGAGTGGGAGGGCGGGACTGGGAGGGATAGAAAGAGGGCACTGTGATGGAGATGTAACCTGAAGTAAGAAATAAACATAAAAAAAGACTTTGTATCATTTTCTACTTTCATTTACAAATGCTATTTGAAAAGCCCAGGTTTTCTTAAGCTTCCATGTTTACTCATGAATATCAATAAAAGCAATAACTAGCATTTTCTGAGTGCTATTAGATGTCAGGCACTTTTATCAGTACTTTATATAGATTATGACACTTAATCCTCACAATTAAAATCATTTATATATACCTGTGTGGAATATGGAGATTTGACACAGCATGTATGAATGATGAACTAACAATTGTAATTTTTAAAATATATATGCAAGGTTTTCTGATAAAATTTGACATTACACTCAGTTTCGTAGAGTATCTTTTTCTTTCAATTCCTGGGATCATTATCTTAATTCACAAAAAATTATATATCTTTCTATTTTTCTCTTCAGCTTCTAAATTTTACTACTGTCAAAATTCTTGACATTCCAATGATGACACTTTCAGCTCTTTATATATACTAGACTATAACTGCTTTGATAACATGACTGTACTATCTCCCTTCATACCAAACTTAGATACATTATAATATCTAAGGCAATATTATTCATATGATAAAATAAATATTGTTTATTTCTTATACAGGATATATATTTTTGAACTATAAATTATAAGTTTCTACCTTATCTTTTAAAGGTTAGTATATCAAAGTTCTGATTGTACACACACATTAATACTTAAAGCCATGTTTAACACAGTGATATTCCATTCATTTTCAATATCTCTGAACTTTTTCTTTAAAATACTTCTAAATTGTATTAATAATATTGTTATGATTGTACATTATTTTTTCAAGTCTAAGGACATTCTAAAGAACTTGAAATTCAATATTAAATAAAGCAACTAAAATATCAATAGCATATATTAATGATTTTCTGCTGCTTATGCTAGGGCCAACAGACTTGGATTTGTCGCATATTATGGTTAATAGCACCTGTGAGAGGTGTGTGTTGATGATGCAACTCATAAACTCATTGAGGAGCAGGGGATTTTTCCATCTACTGATTCAACTATCTTCTAGAAAAATATCTTATAATTTCAATGTATTTATTTTATTACTTTAAATGATTCCCTAAATCTTTTCCGATTCTAATTCTATTCCATTTAAATATTAAGATTGCAATTTCTTTCTAGAAAAGGGAAAAAAAGCACAGTCTGAATAAATTGAAAGCACTTAGTAAAAATTCTTCATAGACTACCATTCCAGCATGCAATTGGGTTAAACATGGCCTTCTGATTATGTGCATACAATCAGAACTTTGATATACTCACCTTTAAAAGAAAACGGAGAAACCTATAATTTACAGTTCAAAAATATATATCCCGTATAAGAAAGAAACAATATTTATTTTCTCATTTTATACTGGCTAAAAAGGATTAACTGTATAAAATATAATCACAATTCTTAATACCTCAAATATCCTAACTTTGTAAATCCCACAAAGCTGGTAAAGGCTGATAAATCAATACAAATGTACAGTGAGCACAGTAGTACTTAACTTTCATGGTTCATTTAATGTGAGCTATGGTGCTCAGGTACAGAAGACCAATTAAAAATGAAGAGTTATGAAGTGTTTTGCCAGCCTCATGAATTAGGACAGACCCAGTACACTCTATTGCCATTTGGCATCTAACACTAATTTAAATCATCCAACCTACTAGAGACCTTATAAAGTAAATCCAATTCTTCTAACTCAATTCTTAGAAAATTACCCCTGTAGGAGGATTCAATATTTCCCACTAGACTTTTGTCTTTTTGTAGCTGTTATTTCAAAAATCTTTTCATTCACTGTATTAGCTCATCTAATGTCTAAGAGAAACCACATTTGACAAGGCCACAGTCTTCTAATTAATGAAAAGAGTGTTGGTCATAATGACATAAGACAATACCAACTACTCTATCTGAATTCTCTGTTATCTCATTAATATTAACCCCGGTCTTTGAAGGAAATACACAGAGTACATAATCAAGACAAATATATAACTAACAGCTGTTAGAATGTAAGTTCCTCTTCTTTGACAAAAACATGATGCATGTAAGTATAGAAAACAGTTTGATACAGATGCTCAAATGTGAAGTTCACAAAGAGAAAGTCAAAAGCAACAACTCCAGACAATGATAAAGCTGACACACTGGGTTGAGGTATACAGAGAATGATTATCTCAAGAGGTGAAAACCTCCACTTCTCCAAAGTAAGAGAAGACACATATGGAAGGTGGAACTTCTTCATTCTAAAATCTTAAAATAAACGTTTCTATGGCAGGATTCACAACCTTAAACACTCAGTCCTCTAAAGATGGAAATTTTGTTAGTGACTTAGAGTCATAAAGCAACTATGTCAGAATACATGTAGCTGTGTTGGTCTTTATAGTCAAATATTATCAAGCCAATGATGGTGAGCCAGGATGGAAAAAGAAAGAGCAACCTGGGGCTATTTTAGCTCACAGAGTAGTACACTTCCTGAAAAGGGCTGGAAACAAGAGTAGTTTACTCATAAAGCCCACCTCTATGACCAACTGAGAGAAAAACACAAGTAAGTTCTGAGGAAAATATTTTAAATGGGAGATGGGGGTGGGGGTGACATGGAGTCTTTGAGGCTATATTTCAATTTTAAAATATTTGCCTAGCATTGTGAGGACTGGGGGTCAATAGTCAAAAAGAGAAATAACAATTATAAGTACTCAAAACAAAACCATGCCTCCAACACAAACACTGAGATACAAAGAGAAGAAAAATTTCAACCTGGAATGTCTACAGTCCCCAAAGCTTTGCAAGACATATCCCCTATCTCCACCTCACCATGAGAGATTGTTATACCTTAAGTCTTTTTTTTTTCTCTTTTCTTTCTTTTCATTGGATGAATCTAATGAGTGTAAGAGCTACTAAATGAGATCGACTTTACTGTTAGTCTATTTCAGTTCATTTACCGAAAAAAGAAAAATAATTCATTGTAAAGCTTATAAATAATAAAAATAGAGATTTTTCACAGTCCCAAAAGCCAAGAAGTTCACAATTAATATGCCAGAAGAATCAGTATGTAGTAAGGGCTGACTTCCTGACTCATGGAATAACACATTTACTCTAAGTTCTCACAAGGTGGCAGGGCCAAGACCTGTTTGGAATCTTTTGGGTTTTTTGTTTTTGTTTTTGTTTTTGTTTTAATTTTGTTTTTTATTTCTTCAAGTTACATCTCAATCGCAGTCCCCTCCCTATTCCCCATCCAGTCCCACCCTCCCACCCTCAACCCCCAATCCTCTTCCCTTTTTTTTTTCTTTTAAATTTAAGGTATAACTTATCTCCCCCTACAGTTTCCCCTTTCAGTCCAACAAACGGCTCTTTCTCTTATAATAATAAATACAATACAAAACAACAGAGGTAATTAGGCCACAGTTATGAGGGTCATATGGCTTAGCGTATATTCCCAATGTCCAGTCCATATGTATTTGGTACCTGACTTTAACATTCCACTATCTAACCATCTCCATGAGTTTAAAGATCTATATCTAACTCAACATTCATACTAACTTGCAACACAATTTTAAAAGTATCTTCTTAGATCTACAACACTCTTTTGACTCCTAAGCAACTCAAAATTTTATTATGAGACTCTAGCTATCTGTTCTTCAACCACCTCAGAGACCTGAGAGGGATAAATATATCTGATTTTATAGGAAGTACAGGACCTGCAGCTTCCCAAACTAAGAAATGACATACCAGTGGCTGCTTGGACAGTTCCCATTTTCTTTCCATACATTACAGCATCGATCTTCAGTCATTTGGCCCCATTTCTCTGACAGACATTGATTGTAGAGCAGGGGTTATGAAGGACTTACCTACCCTGTCTTGGCAGAGCTAGGCTGTCGACTTACCTGCTTCCAGGTTTTGTCCTTTTTGGACAGCATTCTGTCTACAGTTGGGGGAAGGGGCTTTTCCTACCAAGACATAGGCTTGCAACTAATTCAATCATCTCCCACTGGAGATTCTTCGATGTTCATCTTCTACTTGGAGTAGAATAGGGGGTGCTGTCAGGAGTTGATATGTCTTGATATAAAAAAAATCTAAAGTTATGAAAATATCTTTGAATGCCATATTCTGCAGATCTCTTGAGGTTTTTGAAGAGGCCCTATCTATCTCTTATATTAGGGTAAGTAGATGTTGCTTGTCTCATGGCCGGTTTATTTCTGATTAGCTTAGAACGTAACTATAATAGGCTGTCATAGTACCTAACAGAATGACCGGCTTGCATAACCATTAGTTTGCATTTCTTAATTATCCTAAACAATTTATGACAATTAGTAGTAAAAGGCTGAAACATCCCATTTCATTTTTTTTTCTTTACCTCCTAACCCTTCCATCTCATTTCTCTGGGGTGGGGTGTCCTTATATAATAGTCCCTCACCTCGTTGAGAGGTCGTATGAGGGCCAAGAGCCTCCTCATTCATTGGGGGTCTATGAAGCAGTACCATCAGTGAAAAGTGTCTCACTGCCCGGGAGAGAGAACTATTAAAGAAACAAACCAATAAGCAGACAACAGATAAAAAAGATTAAAAATAGAAAAATATATAACCATTATATAAAAAATAAATAAAAATTAAAAATAAGAAGTCTATGTCCAAGTTCCCTTTGGTGTATTAGTTGTAGTATCAATACCTTCTACTGGAATCTTTTGTATAAGGGACCTAATACTATGCATGAGGACTTCACATTCTGAAAAAAATCCTCCAAATGTCACAGGATCTACTGTGTTCAATTTGAGAATTGATTTATGCATATGAATTTGGGAAACAGCCTAAGTATTCATATATTAGGGGTATAAAAAAGAAAGAAACTATAAACACAATCTTACCTGTAAGATTCTTACCTGCTCTATCAATGGAGAAAGATATAAAACCTGCCACAACTGACTTCCCAAAAAGGGAGGAAGAGCCAAGTATCAATGAAGATTAAATAATGAATGCTATATGAACTAAGACTTCATGAATTGAAACCATATTCTGTGATTTCAAAACACAGAGACCTAAGATTGTTTTCACCAGAAAGGAAGAATAGACTGTAAGAATATCCAGGGTCAGGGAAAGAAGACTCCTTTTCTGAATTGTCAGTGGCATGAAAGATAGACATAAAACTTTGCTCGGATTACATGAATTACATAAGTTTACCTGACCTCTACTTTCACATGTGAGCCAAGTCATCTACACCTCAGGAATCTGAATTTTGTGTGACAGGCATACCAAAACAGAACTAACTTATTAAGAGGAGAAAAATACCTCTGCAAAAACATAATGTATTTAACATAAGCTTTTTGAGGTCATTGGGTGGGTAGCAAACGTCCACAGTATCTACTTCTGGCCCATTCCCAGGAAACGTACAAAAAAAATAGTCTCATTGAAAAAAATTAATTTGGATACAACATGACAAATAAAAGCCATGTATGCATTAAAGAACAACCAAAGAAGCCAAAAATGCACAATGGAAAAAGGACAGCATCTTCAACAAATGGTGCTGGTCCAACTATATGTCTACTTGAAAAAGAATGAAATTAGACCCATACTTATTACCTTGTACAAAACTTAAGTCCAGTTGGATCAAAGACCTTAACATAAGGCTGGCCACACTAAATCTACTAGAAGAAAAAGTGGGAGAAACCCTCACACTCATTGGCACAGGTGACAACTTCCTGAACAGAACACCAACAGCTCAGAACCTAAGACCAACAATCAATAAATGGGACCTCATGAAACTGAAAAGCTTCTATAAGGCAAAAGACACTGTCATTCGAACAAAACGGCAGCCTACAGACTGGGAGAAAATCTTCACACCCCCCCCACATCTGACAGAGGGCTAATATCCAAAATCTACAAAGAACTCTAGAAATTAAATGCCAAGAAACCAAATAATCCAAGCAAAACATGGGGGATAGAGCTAAATGGAGAATTCACAAAGGAGGAATCCCTAATGGCTGAGAGACACTTGAAGAAATGTTCAACATCCTTAATCATCAGAGAAATGCAACTCAAGAGAACTCTGAGATTCCATCTCACACCTGTCAGAATGGCTAAGATCAAAAGCTCAAATGACAGCACATGCTGGCAAGGGTGTGGAGAAAGGGGAACCCTACTCCATTGCTGGTGGGAGGGCAGGCTTGTGCAACCACTATGGAGGTTAGTTTGGCAATATCTTAGAATACTTGGAATAGCTTTGCCTCAGGACCCACTAATACCACTTCTGTTTATACACCCAAATGACTCTTCATGGAATCATAAGGAAGTTTCCTCATCTATGTTCATAGCAGCCTTATTTGTAATAGCTAGAAACTGGAAACAACCCAGATGTCCCTCAACGAAGAATGGATTAAAAAACTGTGGTATATCTACACAATGGAATATTACTCAGCTATCAGAAACAATGAAATTATGCAATTTGCAGCCAAATGGATGGAACTAGAGAAGCTCATCCTGAGTGAGCTAACCCTCAGAAGGATGAGGAGTGAGACTCAGAAGGATGCACATGGCATCTATTCACTTGTAGTTGAATTTTACCTATATAGTATAGTATATCTATACTACAACCAACACATCAAAGGGAACATGGACATAGACTTTTTATTTTTTTATTTGTTTGATTGTTTTTTAGTTCTCTCTCCCTGGCAATGAGACACTTTTCACTGGTGGTACTGCCTTATAGGCCCCCAGTGTATGAGGAGGCTCTTGGCCCTCATATGACCTCTGAACTGGGGCGAGGGACTGTTATGTAGGGACACTCCACTCCAGAGGAGTGGGATAGAAGGGTTAGGGGGGTAAAAAAAAATGCAATGTGAAGTTTCAGCCTTTTGCTACCAACTGTCATAAACTGTTTAGGATAATTAAGAAATGCAAACTCATAATCATGCAAGCTTGTCATTTTGTTAGGTACTATGACAGTCTATTACTATGACAGTTATTTTCTAAGCTAATAAGAAATCAATTTGCTAAGAGACAAGCAACATTTGCTTATCTCAATATAAGAGATAGATAGGGTGTCTTCAAAAACCTCAAGAGATCTGAAGAATATGGTATTCAAAGATGTTTTCTTAACTTTAGATTTTTTTGATATCAAGACATGTCAGCTCCTGACAGCACCCCCTATTCTATTCCAAGTAGAAGGTGAGCGTAGAAGAATCTTCATTGGAAGATGATTGAATCAACGGCAAGCCTATCTCCTGGGGAAAAAAAAAAAAACAAAACAAAACAAAAAAATAAAAACAACAACAACAAAAAACCCTTGCTTCAACTGTAGACAGAATGCTGTCCAAAAAGGACAAAACTTGGAAACAGGTAAGTCGACAGCCTAGCTCTGTCAAGACAGGGTAGGAAAGTCCTTCATAATTCCTGCTCTACAATCAATGTCTATCAGAGAAACGGGGCCAAATGGCTGAAGATTGATGCTGTAATGCATGGAGAGAAAATGGGAACTGTCCAGGCAGGCACTGGTATGTCATTTCTTAGTTTTGGAAGCTGCAGGCCCTGCACTTCCTATATAATCAGATATATTTATCCCTCTCAGGTCTCTGAGGTTGTTGAAGACCATATAGCTAGAGTCTCATGGTTAAATTTTGAGTTGTTTAGGAATCAAGAGGGTGTTCTGGATCTAAGAAGATGTTTTTAAAATTGTGAGGCAAGTTAGTATGAAAGCCGAGTTAGATATAGAACTTTAAACTCATGGAGATGGTTAGATAGTTGAATGTTAAAGTCAGGTGCCAAATACATATGGACTCGACATTGGGAATATATGCTAAGCCATATAACTCTCATAATTGTGGCCTATTTATTTCTGTTTTTTTGTATTGTATTTATTGTTATAAGAGAAAGAACCATTTGTTGAACTCAAAGGGGGAGCTGTTGGGAGGAAAAAGATATACCTTAAACTTAAAAAAAGGGAAGAGGATGGGGATTGAGGGAGAAGAGAGTGAGAGGGTGGGACTGGAGGGGGGAGTAGGGAGGAGATTATGATTGAGATGTAACTTGAAGAAATTTAAAAAAAGGAACAACCAAATAAATGATGGATTTTAATCTCTTGGATCATTGTGCAAGAGAGGTTCAGAAGCCATCAATTGGCAATTGTCTTGACTTTGCATCAAAATTACCTTCTTTCAAGGAGTGTAGTCAGAAGAGGGTAGGATGTATGCCCATAAAAGGAACTTAAAGGGCACTTGTGCTGCAAAATGTGATTCAAAGGGGAGACACTTAACAACAAAAGACAGAAAAGCAAATGCAGTAGCCAAACCAAATAAACAACAATGAAATACATTTTATTGGTGATCAGGTTCAAATAACATATTCAACGGTGCTCAAGGAGGAAATTAAAAGTGAATCCAGTAGCTGAAGAAATGCCTCAGTAGTTAAAAGCACTTATTGCTCTTGTAGAGGACCCAAGTTCAGTTGCCAACACCACAATGTGTGGCTCTCAATTGCCTGTAACACACGTTTTAGGAGAACTGCTCCCTTTTCTGCCCTTCCCAACACCCACAAGCACATACACATAACTAAGTGATAAAATAAACATTTTTAAATGAATCTGTTAGTTTCTACTGCATGCAACATTCCTGAAAAGCCTACTGTCCTCACTATACACAGGTATTAGTCAATGTTTTCTAGTGTCACAGAACTTATGGAATATACAGAGAGAGAGAGAGAGAGAGAATTATGGAAATTATCATATAAAATATGGAAAAAATATAGATATACACATATATAAAAAGGGAATTTATTAGAATGACTTACAGGTTGCAGTCCAGCTACTCCAACAATGGATAGCTATGAATGGAAATTCCAAGAATCCAGTAATTGCTCAGTCCAAGGCTGGATGTCTCAGCTGTCTTTTTATATATGCTTGAATCCCAAATAAGAATTCTCCAATGCCAGTGAAGGAATGGATGTGTTACCAGAGCAAGGATAAGCAAGCAAAGAACAAACATTTCTTCCTTTATGCCCTTATATAGACTTCCAGTAGAAGTATAGCACAGACTAAAGGTGTGTCTTCCCACCTCAAGAATCTAACTAAAGGCCTGTCTTCCTGCCTCTAGATCTAAATTAAAGGCCTGTATCTTCTAGTCTTAATATCTGAATCAAAGGTTTATGGCTTCCTACATCAATGATCTGGATCAAAGGTGTATGTCTTTTTACCACTCAGGTCCCAACTAAACATAGATTCTCCCACGTCAAGCCAAGGAGAAATTCTCTCTCAAGTATTCTTTTTACTTATGAATTGTAGTTCATTCCAGATAGAATCAAGTTGACAACCAAAAATAGCCATCAGAACATGTAACGTGTTACTTCAAGACTACATGGACCTGTCAACTTTAGTTATTAATTTGCTAATACCTGGTCCAATATCAATCTTAGGAAACTATTATTTCCAACCCAAGGTCTCTGTCATCCCAGTGATCATCATCATAACATTCTTATGGTCCTGAGCAATATTCCTTATGATCCTGATTACCCTGAGCAGAGAGATAGCCAAGTCCATACAGGAAATGATTCCCCATTAAAGTACATAAGAAGATGAGACAACCCTGCTGCCACTGGGAATTGTGTGTTTCTCTAGACCAGTGACTCACTATTACATAGTGTAATGTGAATTTGGAGTTCTCCTTACGTACTGCTCAGAAGTAGGAAGTTACTCTCTTGTAGATGGATAATTCATTATTAAATATAAGGATAATAACCACAACTAATCCAACGTCTAAAATTAAGGAAAATGAAGGCCATGGTCTCTGGGAAGACAGCCCTAGAAAACAACACTGTAAGGTTTGTTTTCATTGGTTCTCATCTATTAAATAACTTAGATGGACTCTAGTTCAAAATACTTTCTCTATGTACCTCCTAACTGTATACACCCACTAAGGAGGTATGATTTTTTTTCTTAACATGGTGGCATTTTTTTCCACACTATATATTAGAATCATCTGAGGAGCACTTTGACTATAGACTCCAACTGATTGATTTAATTAGTTTAGAGTAGAATCTATACAATGCTTTAAAAAAAATGGGACAGAGGTGATTGGAGCACAAAGAGTAATTACACTGGAAGATAAAACTGAATCTGTTGCCACCTGTGTGAAGGAGATGGAGAGAGAACTTCCATGATCACATTCTAGATATACAGAAAAGGAAGGCACAAGAGACTAGGTAGGAACTCAAAGGCTGTGGTTTCCTTATACCCAGAACCAACCCAGACTGATCCTGATAAAGGAGCAAGAGCCTGGGGAAGAGGGGATCAATTCGTAGCGGTTAGGAACAAAGTGAATGTTAGAAAACTGGTTCTGAACATCTATCATGCCGACATCTTTCTGAAAATAGCACAGAAATGTGTGACCAGGCTAGTCCTTAGCATAGCCCTTAGTGCAGCAGCTATTTTCTCTACTTCAGATGGAGGGAATTTTCAGGGACACAATAAGTAATGCCACAAAGGTCGCCCAACATTCTCTGTCTCTCCAGCTGGGCAAATAATAAGTTAACTTTAAAGTTGTACCTTCTTTTCAAAGAGAACAGCACACATTTTGGTGTGCAAAAAAGGTGGCAAGAATCACTCCTTTTCCCCTGCAGGTGTTACTCAGGCCCATGGATCTAACAAGAGACTAAACAGCCTTGACAAATCCCAACCCTACATGTCAGTTTCAAAAGTTATAGTACTAGTTAAATTACAAAGAACAAAATTTTTTAAAACCCCTTCAGAGTTCTATAAATATGAGTTGAATAATTACTTATGTTTAAAATGTACCTAAACTAGGGAGAGGTGGAAATGATATAAACACAGCAATCATATATGGAAGTCTCAAAAAATAGATTAAAAATAATAAATATAGATGTTACCCAAAATGCAGTTAATCTGACTATTCCCCTAACTCAGGGAAAATAAAACTGGCTTTCTAACATATTAAAGCCTATTTAGTTCAAACATGCCATTGGAGAGATACATTTCAATATAAAGGGTTTTCATAAATTTAAAAGCAAATATTTACCCCTCTGTGAATTTCTTTACTGGAATGGCTGTGCCTAAGGACAGCACATCAGAAAAGCATGATGGTAGCATGTTACAAATGGCATGTCTCTGATGAGAACATTTCTTTTCCTTTTATAAAAAAAAAAATAGAGCTCTGAGTTAAATTATTTAGTAACCAAAAGAAAATAAGCAAAAAGTACAACAAGACCACATTGCCTCTGGATGTCATCAGCAAACTAATAGCCAGGACATCCAGATTACTGCCCCGGGTAAGGTGCAAGTCCATCTGCTCCTGCAATTTGATTTCTTGGAGCAATTCTAACTGCTAATTAACAATGAAAATTTGTGCTGTGAACCTTTCACCTCATGCTCATCCAAAAAAGTAAAAGTTCTCACGGTGCCCTGTGAGCTGTGAATGTATAATCAATTGCCATTTCAGCAGTGACCTGCTGTCCTGGAGAGCAGAGACCAAGCTGACTGTTCAGCTCTTGAAGAAGAAACTCTCTTTTTGTACTTTCTCCTAGCTGATAAATGCAAACACTCCACTGGTCTGCTCAGGGTGATTTTCTTTGCTTTGGAAACAACGAGTTAGATGATGTGACCCAGGAAGATATCAAAAGTGACACCTACCTCTATACAGACTGAGTCAAAGCTGGTCTGTCTGTCAAAGACTACAGGTCCCAGAGCTGCTGGTTCTTTGACTTCACAAACTAGATTCTTAACTTCACCTAGGGAGCTTTCAACAATATGGATATCTGGGTCCTACTCCCTCTCCCCCCAAGAGATTCTGATTTAATTGGTCTGGGGATAAGTTTGTACATTGGAGAGTTTTAAAAGTTCGCTCAGTTGATTCTAATGTGAAGTCAAGGATGAGAAGTAGTAGCTTAAAGGGAGGTCCTCATTAGTTCTGGTTCTCATCTACTGCAGGAATTGAATCAGTTGCCTTCAGCACAGATAAGAAACTTATGACTAAATTACCCTCTGAAGCCTAGTCCCTGTTATGGTGTTCCACATGGCCCTTAATCGGACACATTTTTCTGCTTTTGTCATCACAGAGCCCTGAGAGGCTTACTCCTCACCTTTTTGCTCTGAAACCTCATCATCCTGGGAAAACACTTTTCTTTGATGTTTTCCTCAATGGTACTGTATCCAGTTACCACTAACACAGTACGAAGTAGGTAATATCTGGGTTCTTGCAGCTTCTAGAGATTTTCCTGGGCTCCCCTTGAAAACCTTGCAAGATCCCTCTTCTTTTCTGAAACTTAAAGGTCCCAGTACATTTCTTCAAGTTCTTCTTGACCTTTAGAGATTCCTCTTTTGTGAATTCTTGGTTTAGCTCTATACCCCATTTTTTGATTGGGTATTTGATTTTTTTTATGTTTAACTTCTTGAGTTTTATATATATATATATATATATATATATTGGGTATTAGCCCTCTGCCAGATATCAGGTTGTTGAAGATCTTTTTTCCCAGTCTGCAGGCTGCCATTTTGTTCTAAGGACAGTGTCCTATGCCTTACAGAAGCTTTTCAATTTCATCAGGTCCCATTTATTGATTGTCTGTTTTAGAGCCTGACCTATTGGTTTTCTGTTAAGGAAGTTTTGTCATCTGCGCCAATGAGTTCAAGGCTTTTCCCCATTTTCTCTTCTATTAATTTTAGTGTGTCCAGATTTCTGATGAGGTCTTTGATCCACTTAGACTTAAGTTTTGTGCAGGGTGATAAGTATGGGTCGATTTGCATTCTTTTTTTATTGAAAAGAAAAATTTTATTTTGTGACTTTCACATCATGTACCCTGTTTCTTCCCATATCCCACCTCCTCCCATATCCCACCTCCTCCCATATCCCACCTCCCCCCAGACCCACCCTCCACCCTTGCAATCTGTCCCAGCATAAAAAATAACAGCTCATTGTGGAAGCTGCAGTGTGTCACAATATTCCCTTGTCCACACATTCTGCTTGCAAATGTTCATTATAATGACTCCTTGGTCTGGTACGAGGCCCCTGGTTTCCATTACTCCATCAGTACTGGAACCTCACTGGAACTCCTCTCAGATATGCCATAACTGTCATGGAGATCCTTCAGTCTTGGGTTATGGAACAGACCTCTTCTTGCACTCCAGCAGTTCATCCATGGGGTAAATGTTGGAGTGAGGCTACTCGAAGCCCTGGATCTGGACCTGCCACCCCATCTTGCATGGCCAGTTCTACTATGGAAAGGTACAGAGCCTGCTCTCCCAAGTGCTGCAGCATGTGAGGGGCAGGAACAGCTCTCCTGCTCTTGTGATACCATCTGAGCCAGATCTCCTGTCAGCTAATGTGGTGAGGGCAAAAGGGAGGGGAGAGCATCTCTCCCTAGCCAACACCACCACACAGTAGACCAAAGGTATGGCTGGCTCTCCCATACTCACTCCCTCAGGGCTGGCTTTCCCACAACTCCCATATCCAGAACCAGCTGTAGTGTGCTACCCAGGCAAGGTGCAAGGTCTGCTCTCCTGAATGCTGCTGCATGTGAGGGGCAGGGACAGCTCTCCTGCTCTTGTCACCCCATCTTGGCCAGATCTCCTATTGACCAATGTTGGTGAGGGCAAAAGGGGGAGGAGGGCATCTCTCCTTAGCCAAAACCACCACATAACAGACAGAATGCAGGGCTGGCTCTCCCACACTCATTCCCTCAGGACTGGCTCACCCACAACCCCCACATTCAGGGCCAGGCAGAGTTCTAGTTTCTGGTTTGTTTCCTGTCCTGATATAGCAGTCACATCTGCAATCCTTCTAGGGGCAAGGAATTAACCTTCTTCTAAATATTGACATCCAGTTAAACCATCATCATTTGTTGAAGATGCTCTCCTTTTTCCATTGTATGATTTTGGCTTCTTTGTCAAAAATTAAGTGACTGTAGGTATGTGGGTTTATTTCTAGGTCTTTGATCCAATTCCGTTGATCAACCAGTCTGTTTCTATTCCAGTACCATGCTGTTTTTATTACTATTGCTCTGTAGTACAGCTTGAAATCAGGGATGGTGATACCTCCAGATGTTCTGTTATTGTGCATGATTGATTTGGCTATTGTGGGTTTTTATTTTTCCATATGAAGTTGAGAATTCGTCTTTCAAGGTCTGTAAAGAAATATGTGTAAAGTCATATCACATATCTTGATTATGTCAATTAATCATATAGAATGACTCATATATCCTATCAAAGTTTGTGAAGCGTACTCTATGATGTTTGCACAACGAAAAATTAATGGGAATATTTTTAAGAGCTTAAGCTTTAGCTGTGATTGTAAATTCATCCATTACTCTGTGTAGTTCTGACTTTCCTGTATGCCATTTAAATCTTTGCTATCAGATGTATAGATTTTTGGGATTGTATCTTACTGAATTAATCCCCTTTAAACTGTGAAATGACATTAAAATATCCCTATTATTAGAAAATGTCCCAGAAAATTCTTTTTCTTTGCTAAAGATTTCTGCCCTGACTCCTTGTTACCCACCTACCACTATCCCCAAATTTCTTGAAGATTTAGCATCCTGCTAGTTCCTCAACCAGTTTGCTTACAATTGCATCATTCTGCAGCTCACTCCTCCCACATCCTCCTATGATCATTAACTAGAACATCACTTCTCAAACTTCAGCCAGGACCATATCAACTGAAGGCTTGTAAAAGTGGAAGTTTGGGAGAACAACTTCAAAGTTGAAGAAACGGGATGCATAGAGCAGGTCCCAAGAATGTGGGTGCTGTTCTCAGCAGGTTCCCAGGCACTGCCAAAACAGCCCCATCTGAAACACTATTAGTAGCCATTGGTTATTTTGTCCAAAATACAACTTCTTTATTTGATTGGTTGGTTCACTGGTTGTTTGGTTGGTTGGTTCATTTGTAAATACTTCCTCCTTTGTCATAGGGACACCCACTGTCACTGGTGCCAGTTTCTTGGTACGTTGTTGAATTCTCTTCACTTTCTCCAAAAGCTTTGTGTGCATACACTCTCCAAGTTATTTTATCCAGGTCTATGACTCTTAATTTTGATCTCCAAAATTTATCAACAGTCTAAGAAAAAAAAATGTCTTTCCTTTTATAGAAACACTAAGCAAGACAAATTATTTTAGATAACTTTTATATTATTACATGTACATTTAAAGCAAAATGTTGAAGATGCTTAATATTCTCACATACATAACAAATGTCTTTATGGTTTTATATAAAGAAATAAATTCCATTGAAAACTGAGAAGTTTTGATGAAATTTTATTTTCTTCTGTTCACATCAAGGTCTTACTTTGTACCCCAGGGTAGCCAAGCCTAGTAAGTATTCATGATCTTCCTATTTCTACATTCTGAATACTGAAATGACAGATACATGCCACCACATCTGACTTATATTCTACAATTGAAATGAGACAAAAAAAACTAAGTTATTCTGTTTCACTTTTCAATTCATTTCTTTTCCATAACAAGCATATTTTATGATCTTCTTTCCAATATATTGAGTAATCCCATGTACTTATCTATAATTAATTGTTAACCCAAACACTGAAATAAAGGGGCTAATAAACTGAACATGCTTATCATGCATGTTTTCTTAATCAGAGGCTTTACCAGAAAGACTTACAAAAGTTACATATCCTCACCAGGAATAAGTACATTGTACACAAAATATTTCATACACTGCTTGTTAAGAAGTGCTCTAAATGCAGAACTCTGCAAAAGGGTACTCACAAATGTGTCCATTATTACCTAGAGGTTTGTGTACCTCATTTGTAAATGTATGGTTAAACAGAAAAACATACAAACATCTATATAAAAGAAATTACTACTTATTCAGTCCATAAAGATGACCAAGTACTTACTGACTATATATATAAATATATATATATATATATATATATATATATAGTGTATATTCTTTATAAAGTAACTTCCAAAACAATCAAAATGAATTTGAGAGAGTAAATCACACAAATATTGCCTACAATTTGACAAGATTAACTTTGATGTTCTTTCCATCACATTATTTATGTGTGCCAGCATTCAGTTCTTTTTTCCTATGCTTATAAAGTTGAGGATCCTCTACTTAAGGAATGGTACCACTCATAGTGGAAGGTTCTTCATTTTTCAATACAATCAAGATAATCCCCCAATAGATACACCTATAGACCAACCTAATCTAGACAATCTCTCATTGAGACTCCTTTCTCTTATGTTTCTAGATTGTGTCAAGTTAACAATTAAAACCAACAGTCAAAACTCTATCTCTTGTCAACTTGACAACTAAACACATAACTCTTAAGCCATAATGTTCAATCCCTTGCCTACAGAGTCTCATCATGTTTATCTCATAGTGGAAGATACAGTTCAGCTTTAAAATTTTTCAAGAATTTAAAACCTCCAACATTTTAAAAGTTCAATTTTTATTAATAGTAAGCTTCTATAAAATTAAATCCATCATTAAGTCTCCCTTTCCAGGTAATTCTAGATGGATAAAATTAACCATGGCTTCCGAAGGGGAATTCCCAGTCTGGTCACGATTCAGGCCATGATACACAAGCTCCTCCATCAGAAGCCCCTGATTCAATTGGTTTCCAGGCAGAAATGGCTGGAACATGGACAGGAAGAACTTCACCCTCAGGGAGTCTGGAGAGGAAGGAAAAAGGGTTTTCTCCAACACCCAAGTGTTCGTTCTTTTAGCTAAATTGCCAGTGCTGGCCAGGGCAGTTTCAAGGAGCCTGGGACTTCTGGAGCTGGACCAGGCCGCCTGGAAGTTTGTGCAGGAGCAGAGGCATTGCCTCTCATTGCCTCTCAGGAGGAGCAGGTATGCCACCAGGCCTAGCTAGGCCACCGGCAGTGACACAAGAGCTGGTGCAGACCTAATTAGTCGGTGCAGACTAGGCAGGAGCCTGGGGCCCATGTGAGCCTCAAAAGCCAGGAAACTGACAGTAGATTATTCATGGAAGGAAGAACACTTCCTTCCCTGGCCCAAAATAAAGTCAGATCTCAGGCAGTCATGTTGGGGGCATGGAGAAACAGAGTTTACTTCATGAATCAGGGGCATTATAAACCTTTGGCCAGTGGGGAGGAGTTTTAGAGGTGAATGTGTTTGATTCACTGGGCATCATCCTATCAGAAGAAAGAAAAGTAATACCTAATTAACCCATGTGGGGGAGGGCGAAGAATTCCAGGTAGGCTAGAGGCATAGACAAATATCACTGGCTGTAAGTGAAGGCACTGACAGACTTCATTAGCATGGTGAAGTACTTTCAGAAATCTCCAGGTGTTCTTTGGGCAGGTTTCCTATGAGGGAGGATTGGGACACATGACACTCCTTTAGAGAATCTGAGATCCTCAGATCAGATGAAAGAGGGAGGTTCCACTGAAAACAGAGTCATCACTGAGCTCAGAGGCTCTCCAGTGATGCCAGACTTCTATCTTATCAGCAGAA
This sequence comes from Lophiomys imhausi, assembly GCA_907164525.1. NCBI lineage: Eukaryota > Metazoa > Chordata > Mammalia > Rodentia > Muridae > Lophiomys > Lophiomys imhausi. The sequence goes on from CAJQZJ010032535.1 coordinate 3,388,383, forward strand.
ATTCCCCACAGTTGACAATTAAAACCATCACATGAAATGATGACATTTGTACAGTAAACATAGCAATTGGGCTTTTTTACTCCCTCTTACTCAGGTGTTACTTTCTCAGTTATCTCCTCTTTTACAGTTGTAACGTGTTCATACTACAGTGCTGCCAGATCTAACTCTTTAACTTACATACCTTCATTACAATTAACAGCAGCTATGGTAAAATTCCTCACTATCTACATTGCAGTCAGACTGGTCATGACAAATTTCTGAACTTGGGGAAAATTCACTCTGCAGGACTATTTTAAGACCATAGATGTTCTTTATCCTATGGAGAGTTTATAGACTCATAAACTCGGCTTACCTTGATACAGCTTAATGGTGTCTACCAATATATACTAGAACATTTGGGCAAAATCTTCTAACACAAAACCTATTATATAATAAAGTGTTGAACATCTCATGTAATTTACTGAAAACCTGTATCTTCAAAAAAAAAAAAAAATTGCTGGTGCCCAACAGTAGATGACCAGCTAAATGAAGTCAATGCCATCTTTGGAGGTTCCTTGTCTCATACGGTCATGTCAAGGCTCTTCCTGTTTTTGTTTTTGGAATTTTTTATCTTATTATTTTATTTATATTGCTACTTTCCTTTTACTACAGGTCTTTTGCATATGTATTACATCTTCCAGTTTAGTGTTTTTATGGTATTCCTCAATGTGTGAACTACTGGGACTCTGTTTCTTATGCCTTCTTATGGGCTTTTTTTCTTTCTGTTTGTTATATCTCATTCTGATGTGTTAGTTTTTGTTTTACCATATTATATTATTATATTATATTTATTATTATTACCCTTGGAAGCCTGTTTTGTTTTCTAATGAGAGACAGAAAGGGGGTAGATACAGATGTGAGAGGAGGCATGGTGGAGCTGGGAGGAGTAGAGGGAAGAGAAACTATAATCAGGATATATTATGTGAGAAAAAAATCTATTTTCAATAAAATTTTAAAAGAAAAGAAAGAAACTATTAGAAACTTGGTTCAAAGTAGAATGTGGGTTGTTTTTCCAGGAATTGCAGTTTCTGAAGCTGCCCACCATTGAGAGAGCGACAGAGAACAGCATGTAGCTATCCCACTGAAGAACAAAGTTCAAATATTTAAGTTCAGTTTCTACAAAGATTGTATGGCTTTCACTCCATAATAAGAGGAAAGTACCACAAGCTAAATCATTATTAGCCAACTACAATATTTATGCATAGCACATGGTAATATAAAACTAATTTGGACAATATATAGCAATCAGAGATTTTTTTCTTGATATGTAGAAATTTCATATTAAAAATTCTTCATATGAAAAATAACATTTCGGGGGCTGGAGAGATGGCTCAGAGGTTAAGAGCACTGACTGCTCTTCCAGAGGTCCTGAGTTCAATTCCCAGCAACCACACAGTGGCTAACAACCATCCACAGTGAAATCTGGTGCCCTCTTCTGGCCTGCAGGTGTACATGAAGACAGAACACTGTATACATAATAAATAAATAAATCTTTAAAAAAAAAAAAGAAAAGAAAAGAAAAATAACATTTCAATGAGAAACAAGACCCAAGGCTCTTAAGTGGGCCATCTCCTTCCCCAAAACAATGGACAAGAATTTGTTCAATGCTAAGAATTTGAAAAGTACACATTTGTGCAGAGAAAGATTTTAATAAATTTTAATTTAAGAACCTCATAAAGAGTTTATTTCCTAAAATTCACTTTTACATGTTTGTTTTGTTGTGACTTTAATTACAGAATAGAATTGCTGTTGCATTTATAATTTGTTTCTGGTTTTTTTTTTATTCCTATTGTGATCATTTCCCGTGTCATTAAACATTCCTCCAAAACATCCTGGAGACATACTAAAATAAATAAATCCTTTGGGGAATATTTAGGAAGTATTATAAAGCAATATCACAATGACTTTGTATAATACACAGATTTCAGAAAATAAGGGATTCCTACAGGGAGAGAGGACAAAGGCTTTGTCCTCTAAAACATTCCCCCAATCTTTTTATAAGCCTGCCCACTGACAGCTAATCTCCTCAACTTCTACTCTAGATTTCACTTCTCTGAGTAAACATCATACTATCTTTGAAAAACTATGTTATTTAATATTGCTGTTTTCATAAATTTTCTTCTTCAGGCTTCAAAAATGAGCACTTCATAAATTAGACATATATAATGAATTACCAAGATCTTCTTAACTTTATCAGAAAATGTATATTAATTACGTAAAACTGGATAAAGCCTTCAGTTCTTCTTTTATACAGTTCTGGCTACAGTATACAACCTGTCGACCAGAAAGCACTTCCCATTCATACTATACAGACCATCTCACCATTATATTTTGTAGCTACAGGGTCAAAGAAGAGATAACACCAATACTCCTTAAACTATTTCATAAAATAGAAACAGAAGGAAAATTGCCAAATTCATTCTATAAGGCCACAGCCACCCTGATACCCAAACCACACAAAAAGTCAACAAAGAAAGAGATTTTCAGACCAATTTTCCTCATGAACGCTGGTGCAAAAATGCTCAATAAAATACCCGCAAACTGAATCCAAGACCACATCAAAAAATATCATCCACCATGATCAAGTAAGCTTCATCCCAAGGATTCGATAGTGGTTCAATATATGAAAATCCATCAATATAACTCACCATATAAGCAAACTGAAAAAAAAATCCACAAGATCATCTCATTAGATGCTGAAAAAGCCTTTGACAAATCCAACACCCCTTCATGATAAAAGTCTTAAAGAGATCAGGGATACAAGGCCTATATCTAAACACACTAAAGGCAATATACATCAAGCCAATACCCAACATCAAATTAACAAGAGAGAAACTCAAAGCAAATTCACTAAAATTAGGAACAAGACAAGGCTACCCACTCTCTCCATATGTCTTCAATTCAGTACTTGACTTTCTAGCTAGAGCAATAAGACAACTAAAGGAGATCAAGGGGATATAAATTAGAAAGGAAGAAGCCAAAGTATTCCTATTAGCAGACAATATGACAGTATACATATGTGACCCCAAAAATTCTACCAGAAAATAGAGCTGATAAACACCTTTAGCAAAGGGGCTGGACACAAAATTAACTCAAAAAAACAGTAGCCCTTCTTTATATAAAAGATGAACAGGCTGTGAAAGAAATGAAGGAAAAAATATTCTTCACAATAGTCACAACTATCATAAAATATCTTGCTGTAACTCTAATCAAGCAAGTTAAAGACCTGTATAACAAGAATTTCAAATTTCTGAAGAATGAAATAGAAGAAGATATGAGAAAATGGAAGGATCTCTCATGCTCATGGATCAGAAGAATTAACATAGTAAAAATGGTCATCTTACCAAAAGCAATCTATAGATTAGATGTAATTTCCTTCAAAATACTAACACAATTCTTTACAGACCTTGAAAGAACAAATCTCAACTTCACATGGAAAAGCAAAAAAAAAATTTCAGAATAGTTAAAACAATCCACTAAAATAAAAGAACTTCTGCAGGCATCACCATTCTTGACTTCAGGTTGTACTATATACAGAGCAAAGTAATAAAACTGCATGGTATTGGCATAGAAACAGACCAGTCGATCAATGGAGTCAAATGGTAGACCAAGAAGTAAACCAAGACACCTACAGACACTTGATTTTTGACAAAGAAAACAAAACCATACAATGGAAAAGGGAAAGCATCTTCAACAAATGGTGCTTGTCTAACTGAATGTCTACAAGTAGAAGAATCCAAATAGAACCATATTTATCACCTGCAAAAAACTCAAGTTCAAGTGGATCAAAAACTTGAACATAAAACTGGATACATTAAATCCAATAGAAGAGAAAGTGAGGAAAGTCTTGAATTCATTGGTACAGGAAGCAACTTCCTGAACAGAACATCAACAGCTCAGGTGCTAAGATCAACAATTAATAAATGGGACCTTATGAAACTCAAAAGCTTCTGTAAGGCAAAGGACATTGTCCTTAGTACAAAATGGTAACCCACAGATTGGGAAAAGATCTTCACCAACCACACATCAGGCTGAGGGCTAATACCCAAAATATATAAAGAACTCAAAAAATTAAACACCAACAAACCAAATCATTCAATCAAAAAATGAGATACAGAACTGCACTGAGAATTCACAGCAGAGGAAATACTAATGGCTGAGAAGCACTTAAAGAAATGCTCAACATACTTAGTAGCTAGGGAAATACAAATCAAATCAACTCTCAGATTCCATCTTACACTTGTTGGAATAGCTAAGATCAAAAACTCAAGAGACAATACATGCTGTTGAGGATGTGGAGCAAGGGTAATGCTCCTCCACTGCAGGTGGGAGTACAAATGTGTAAAACCACTTTGGAAATCAATCTGGCAATATCTCAGAAAATTGAGAATAGTTCTACCTCCAGACCGAGCCATCTACTCCAGGTCATATACCCAAAAGATGTTCCACCAAACCACAAGTACATTGGCTCAACTACATTCATAGCAGTTTTATTCATAATAGCCAGAAACTGGAAACAACCCAGAGATCCCTCAACCAAAGAATGGATAAAGAAAGTATAGTACATTTACACAACAGAATACTACTCAACTATTAAAAATAAGAAAATCATGTAATTTGCAGGCAAATGGATAGAACTAGAAAAGTTCATCCTGAGTGAAGTAATCCAGAACCAGAAAGATACACATGGTATGTAACCACTTATAAGTGGACAGTAGCCACGTAGTACAGGATAACCATCCTAAAATTCACAGATCCAAAGAAGCTAAGCAAAAAGAAGGGAACAAGAGAGAGTGCTTGAAACTCACTCAGAAGGGAAATAGAATAGACATCGGAAGTGGATGTAGAGAGGGAACTGAGTGGAAGAGGGTGTAGGCAAGAGAACAAGGGTGGAGATTAGTTGTGGTGAGAGGTGAGAAGGTTGGGAGAGAGAAGGGAAATCACTGGGAAGGCACCTCTAAAACAAGCAGGAGACCTACAAAAGAGTATGCTCCTGTGAGGATATAGGGGTGACCCTAGTTGAGACACCTACCAGTAGAATATGTGTAGACAGAAGTGGCTACATCCTATCCTGGCAGGACTTCCAGTGGAGGGAGGGGGACACTAACCCACACACAAAACCTTTAACCCATAGTTTACCCTGCCTACAAATTGTACAGGGATAAATATAAAGCAGTGATTAAGGTAATGGCTAACCAATGATTGGTGGAACTTGAGATCCACCCCATGGGAGAGAGTCAGCTCCTGACACTATTAATGATACCCTGCTAGGCTTGCAGATAGGAACCTACCATGACTATGCTCTGAAAGGAGTCACCCAGCAACAGACTGAAACAAATGTTGAGACACACAGTCAAACATAAGATGGAGCTCTGGTAGTCTTGTACAAGAGTAGGAGGAAGAATACAGGGATCCAGAGGGGACAAGAACTCACACGAGAAGATCAATAGAGTTGACTAACCTAAGCCCAGAGGGGCTTACAGAGACTGAAGCACCAACCAAAAAGCATCTATGAACTTGACGTAAGCCCCCTACACATATGTATCTGATAGGCAGCTTAGTCTTCATATAGATCCCCTAGCATGTGGAGTGGGGACTGTCTCTGACATGGACTCTGTTGCCTGTTTGTTACCCCAGCTGGGCTGCCTTGTCAGGTCTCAGTGTAAGAGGATGCTCTTAGTCCTGATACGATTTGAAGTGTCGGGTGGATTGATTGGGGGGGGGGGGCTTTTCTGAGAAGAGGAAGGGGGAAAAAGGGAACAGAGTGGGAAGGTAGGACTGGGTGGAGAGGAAGGAGGAGGCTGCAATCAGGATGATAAATAAATAAATATCTTCATTTTTTATTAATCTCAATGTTTTTATTGATAAACTATTATTTTTTATTACTTAAGATGACTTGAAATGAGTAATTTTGCCATTTGAATTTATAAACAATATATCCCAAACTTTTAACATCATCTGTCATGTATCTTTGGGCAAGAGTGGCTAATTTACAATTCAAAGCTCAAAAGGCAACCATAATAATTCAATTTATATAATAAAATATGTAATTCTGAATATGAAATTTAATTTTCATTTCCACTGTTTTCCTATCTCAAGGAAGATGAAATAATTTTAAAAATAATCTAGTGCTGCCAAAAGCATTTTGGAGAAAGCTTCTCGTTTTATACTTCACCAAATGCTAGGAGAAATCCAAGAATGTGCCCTTGTTCTGAAGAATCCACAGAGAGCATGTTGGAAACAAGACATAGAAACCCAAATGTATAAGTAAGTAAATTATTTACCACTATTTAAATTATATTTAATTGGTCAGCAGTATTAATCCTTAACCCACCATTATAAATAATCACATAGACACCTGATGGATTTTAACAAACCTTAGCCTGGATTGTGCAATTTTAGCCCATCTAAGGTAGCTTACTATTTTATCCCTGAATAAAGCCCCATATAATATGCATATGTCTCCTGGGCTGTTTTTCTTCATGCTGTGCCAGTGTCCCAGGCCACATGGAATGATCTTCTTTCATCTACCCCACTATGTGTCTCCTTCTTCCTGCTACTGGCTTCTTCTCTTCCCATGAACCTCTCTGCTTCAAAAGCCTATGCCCCTTAGTCCTGCCTACCTCTATCTTTGCCCAATCTAAGGCCTCAGCATTTATTCAACAAATCAGAGACAATGGTTAGCTAGTAAAGTAACAGACAGCAAGCAGGCCTCTGGGACCAATTAATTAATATTTAGAATACCTAACAGATCACTACATCACCCAAACTCAGGATCAAGAAGTGAGGTAATGATTACAAACCTAAGATTTAATCTTTGGACTTTGTATTGGCTAGTCATGGTTGTCAACATAATATACATTTTGGGAAGAAGGAACCTCAGTTAAATAATTGCCTCCATCAGATTGGCCTGTGAGCATGTCTGTGGGTACATATTCTTGACTGCTAACCAATATAGGAGCACCCATACCATTGTGTGCAATACCATTTCTTGGAAGGTGAGCCTGGGGTAGGGCCAGAATGTGACCCTGGGAGGAATCCACTAAGCAGTATCCATCTATGTTTTCTACTTCAAATTGATGCCCTGCTTGAGTTCCTGCTCGGACTTCCCTCAAGGATGAACTATAACTGCTATTTGGAAATAAGCCTTTTCCTAACCAAATTACATTTGGTGGTGGTACTTACTACAGGAACAGAAACTGATATGAGAAGTGGGATGTTTCTGTTATGGACCTAAACATGCTGTTTGTTTGTTTTGGCAGGGGAGAGATTATGTAACTGTGTTTAGAATCCGGTCAGGAAAAGTTGGTATCCTGTAAATCCCGCACACTCAGGAATTAATGGGCTATTGTAGAAACTTGGAAAATAGTGCTGATAGCAAGACAGACAGGGGGAACCTGGACAATAAAGTTTCAGACAAAGACCCTAGCAGGGCTTTTCATGTGATAGTTTGGATAAAGAATCTGGAGAAGTTAAATCTGTGCTACACTGGTTGGGAAACAGATGTTAGTCTACTGGAGTTGAAGAAACAGCTGTGAGTGATAAGTCAGCTGATATGATATCGTATGGGTTAGCACACAGAAGATATGTTCTGAGGGCTTGAAATGGAGCTGTATTTCAAATTGGGAGCCTAAATTGGTAATGTGTAAGAATATCCAATGTGGTGTTGTATCTGGTGAGATGAAACTTCAGTACTGAAGAACACATGTTGAAGGATCTGAGGCTTAGCAACAGGTGGCAGGGTCACAGACCCTGAAGACAGGCCATTGGTAAAAGTGCAGCCTCAGATGTAACCAGAACTCCAACATACTGGAGATGTCAAGACTGTGATACATTCACCAAGCAGATGATGAAGGGAAGCTATGTTCAGTCCCTGAGATAAGCATGCTACAAAGGGCAAATTGGAGAAGTGGGATTACTTCCGCTATCTGCAAGATTATGAATGTGTTCCAGATGTTGGACACTGTGCTACTTATACTACTAGATTTTGGAATTGGGATTTTGATTTGACTACAATCATGACCTAGTTTATCTTCGTTTTTAATAAAAAAATACAGCTTTTTTTTGTTCCTTACAGGAACCCAGAGAGAAGAAACTGGATTTTATAAGAGAACTTGGATGGTCAAAGTATTGCAATTTTTAAAGGTTGTGGGATGTAGCTGGACTTTGCTACTTTGAGTAGTTTTCTTTTTCCTGCCCCTTAGTGCCCCCCACCAATTTCACCCCCTAACACTAGAGAGGAAAGAAAGAATAGAAAGGAGAGATAGAGATAGAGATCCTTGAATCTAACTTCTTCCTTCTTGTTTCTTCTTTGCTTATAGTGTTCGTTGCTACTTTATGAGTTCTCTCCCCAGCCTTTAGCACTCAGTTTCACCCCCTATCATCATATAGGAGAGAAAGAAGAATATGGAGAGAGAGGGAGATAGACGTCCTTAAATCTAATTTCTTTCTTCTTCTTTGAACACAAATACTAACAAACTACAACCAATCCCCTTGAAAGACCAACAATCACTGACTCTGCCTGTGCCAGTGCTCTAGCATGTATATACCCTCTAAAAAGTTCCTAGAATTGCAAACATCACACAGTCACAGAAACTATCGGAAGCTGGCAAAACCATGCCTCTGCTAGAGCATGAGACAAATCATAGTCAGCTGCTGTGGACAGTCTGAAGCATCCCCACATCCCTATACCTGGTATTAAAATGAAAGCACATTTTTGTAATATTTTAGGGGTTTTTTTCTCCCTTAGCATGGTTCCTCATCTATAATATAGGGAAAAAAAGATAAAGCCATAATCATCAGGAAAAAAAAAACCAAAATTCCAGAATTCTTCCTACAATGGGGTTTTTTTCTATGCTCTTTTTTCTTTATTTATTCATTTTACATTATGATCACATCTCCCTCCCTTCTCTCCTCCCAATCCTACCCTCCCACCCTCTGCCTCCATTTCCCCCTTATCTTCTCAGAGAAAGGACACCCTCACCAACCTGACCCAGTACTTTATTTTTCATCAGAACTAATTGCATCCTCTTCCACTTAATCCAGACAATGCAACCCAACTAGGAGAAAGTTAACTGACTATAGGCAACAAAGCCCATCAGTGGGATTTTAAAATTTGGACTATACTCTATATTGTGGCATTAACAAAATATTGGGTGCAAGGAAAGCTTACGATTTAATAATGACATGTTGTGTATCAAGTTGAAAAGAGTGGTCATGTAGTGATTAATCTTGGTTGTCAACTTGACAGAGATGGGGAGAGGAAGACTCAGATGAAGAACTGCTCTGATCAGACTAGTTATGGACATGTCTATGAGAAATTTTCTTGATTTCTAATTGATACAGGAAGGCCCAGCCCACTGTGAGCAGTACCATTCCTACACCAGGAGCCCTGGGCTGTATAAGAACGGTAACTGAAAATTTAGCTATGAGACTCAAGCTGTCTATTCTTCAACCACCTCAGAGAGCTGAGAAGGATAAATATATCTGATTATACAGGAAGTGTAGGGCCTGCAGCTTCCAATACTAAGAAATGACAAACCAGTAAATTTTGAGTTGTTTAGGAATCAAGAGGGCACTCTAGATCTAAGAAGATGGTTATAATAGTGATGCAAGTTAGTATGAAAGCTAAGTCAGTTATAGAACTTTAAACTCATGGAGATGGTTAGAAGGTAGAAGGTTAAAGTCATGGGCCAAATATGTATGAACTGGACATTGGGAAGGTATACTTGGCCATTTAACTCTCATAAATGTGGCATATTTAATTCTGCTGTTTTGTATAGAATTTACTGTTATAAGAGAAAGAACCATTTGTTGGATTGAAAAGGGAAGCTGTTGGGGGGGGAAGAGGGTGGAAGGGTGGGACAGGAAGGGGGAATAGGGAAGTGTTTGTGACTGAGATGTAACTTGAAGAAAAAAAATAAAGTACTTATATAAAAAAAAAAGAACGGTAACTGATAATGACCCTGGGAGCTCCATTCCAGCAAATGAGACAGCAAACTCCATTCTTCCAGGATTTTTTTCTTCAGGTTACTCCCTTCTAGTGCTGTTGACTTACTTTAGTTCTTGTTGTACCTTCCCATAAAGATGGACTATAACCTGTAAATGAAACTAAATCTCGCTTCCCTAAATTAGTTTTGGTCACAGTATTTATAAAGAGACAAAGTGAACTATGATTCACTTCAATTGTAAATAGTACTCATATTAGCAGTGACTATTTCCTTCTTTCCTAACATGAGGTACATGGTTTTAAAACTCAATGAATTTTTATTTTATAGTTCCTAAGTAATAACTACTATGTTTCATAATAAATTACAATACAAATGCTAGATCTTTATTAACTATTCTTATATACAACCAATACACTCTCTGAAATTCAAACCCTTTATGTGTTTAAAGAAGGTGTGCTGCAATTCACAGGATTTTTCATGTATATTTATTTATTCTATTTATTCTATCATTTATTCAAAGCATTTGATGGACTGGCAAGGTGACACAAAGGACTGAGTTCTACATGGTGGTAAAAAGAAACAACTTCCACAAGTTGTGTGTGTGTATGCACACACATGCGCAAACACACATACAATCAATATACATATAAACATACACACACAAACACATATATAATATTTTAGCATTTGTGTGAGCCAATTCTGAAGTAACTTCAGACAGGAGTGAAGCAGAGTGGCAAAGACTCTGTTTGCACATCCTTTTCTGTAATGTGTACTCAGGTAAGGGAAGGTAAAGATAAATAACCAAACAATGGGGTGCTAATTAGCATTCTGTCTCTATAACAAATGCTATCAAGAATTAATATATAAAGAAATAAGGGATATTTAGACTCATGGCGCTAGATGTTTCAGTCCAAGGTTGGCTGCCACCATTGTCATGGCCTCTTATAGTACATCACTGTGGGGGCTCAAGGTGGAGCAAAACCACTCACCATGGCTAAGAAACAAAAGAGATTGAAGAAAGATTGGGTCCCACAATTCTTATCAGTGGATGTGTCCACAGACCTTGAGAGATATTCCCTGGGCCCCACCACAGGAAGATTCCATTGTCTCCTGTCAGTGTCACTGACTGAGAACAAAACCTTAACCACAGAGACCTTGGAAAGGCATTCAAGACCAAAACTATAGCAGACAATAAAAGTGCAATGCTGTATAATGAGATAAACAGTGGGTGGGAAGGTGACATGGGGGTGAGAATATTCACATGCTAAGGATGAGAAGGAAAAATTAAAAGCGCAGGTAGACTAAAATATTCATTGAAAACAAAACTGTGGTTTTCTTAGCTCTTGCTAATAAGCCATTGATTTTGAAATTGTTTTTCCTCATAAGTGTTCTAAAAGACACCCGCAATTTCTGTTTTTCACAATTTTTTCCCTAATGGCAGAATAATTACACCCAAATCCTTAAACCCTTCATATTCTCTAACACTGACTTGCAGGCATGGCATTTTGAAGGACTTGTTGGAGCACTGAACAGTAATAACCTTTCTCCTCTCCTTGGCAACTTGACAATAGTAGATTTTAGTGAGACCAGCTTTTACTTTGAAAAGTCTTTTTAAAATGTCTTTAAAAGTTTTTTTCATTTTATGCATTTTTAGATGTTTCCTTTATAGAAACTTGAAACATTAAGTTCCCAATAGATACATCAAAGTCCCCCCTTTTGTGTGTATTAATTAGAAAACGTTACAGTACTGTGGATTGTTGGGTAAATATATCTTTTCCCCTTGGAAATTTCTGGTGCTCTTTTCAATGTCTCCGTGGGATTTGTAACTATAACCTCTTTCCTTTAAGCTCTGATCCTTCCTGGCAATTTCTTGTTCTTCTGAAATAACATACAATATCTATGGCTTTGATGTCTTTATCTTGCTGCAGCCTTTCTTCTTTAAGGAGTTCTTGTTCACTGTGGCTCTCAGAACATGCTTTTTGTAATATCACCATGCAGGAAATAGAATTAAATGTATATTCCCCTTTAAAACTGTGTCCAGTTACCTAAAAGATACAAGTTTCCAAAAGCATACTGGAAAACACTGTCCTCTTTCCTGTGTAAGCTATGAGATCTGAACCATGACTACACTTTTTGAAAAGCAGATATTAAATCAGGACACAGAATAAAAAAATAGTATACATTTCTCTCCCTGAGGAAAACACTAATGATGGGTATATTTAAAAGTGTAAACATGATGATAGAAGAGACAAATTTATAAAAATAGTTTGAAATGGTTTAAGTCTTCAGTTTTAGGAGGATGACATCATTGGTTTAAGGGCAAAAGGACATTTCCCAGGTCCCTCATGCAATATTTGTCCTTGTTCTCTTCCTACTCCAAACTTTAGGGACTATAAACAAACAGTCAACCAATATTTTTGGACTATGTATGAGTCTATAATAATACAAAATGAAAATTATCTAGACTATGAACCTGGTCCTCAAATGACATCTTTTTTGGGACAATATTACAAGTAAAAAAAAAAAAAAGAATTACAATTTATATGTTCCTTGATGAAAAGTATAATTGGATTACAAAGGTTAGCCATTCATAGAAACTAGATTCATGTTGGATAGAAATATGAATCTATATAAGCTAAATATTTAAGTATTTTAAAATATTTTAAGTTCACAACTCTTTAATAAGACCATGTGCAACTGGCTTCATTCTATCTTTCAGACCTCACCCCTATTCCCTCCCTCTTCATGCACAACTGCCCTTTTATATTTCTTAGTGGGTTCACACACGTTATTAGGTTTATATACTTTGAGAGTTCAATAAATAAATCCTCCTTAATAATATTGCTTTAAATATTTTTATTGCTATATATAAAAAACCCTGGGTCCTAGTTTGGGAATGAATTATGTGTGACAACTTTATGCCAATTTCAAAATTAAAACTTAAAATGAAGGGAAAAATGTTTCATAGAAACTGAATGAGACAGTGTAGAAAGCATAATGCCTTAGATTTCTAAATTCCGGAAGGACTTGTATTAGCATGCTTTCAGGTATACCTGCCTAATATCAACATATCTACCTAAGAATATCTCCAACAACAAAAATACAATAAACAGAAAAACAAATGTTTGTGAGTTTACATCACAGTCTCCTCCAAAATATTCCTGCCTTATCAGTATTTACACAGGCCTACCTATGTTCTTTGCTTAACAACAAAAAACTAAGTAAATTTATCTAAAACAAAAGAAATGAATAATTATATAATTTCTTTTTATTAATATAGTATTTTTATTAATTCTTAGGGAATTTCATGCACACATATATTGTATTTTGATCATAGTTACTCACACTCCTTTCCTGACCCCCTCCCAGATACAGAGCTCACACCAACCTGCTCTCAATTTTATGTCCTTTATGTTTTAAAATTTTACCAAGTCCAATTTATGATTCCTATATAATCTCTAGGTTGAAATCATCCACTGGAATTTATTCAAGACCAAGGGACAACCTTGAAATAGTAATGAAATAAAATGAGAATTTAGAGGTGAAATTGATACTATGTCCATTTATCAGAATAATAGTAGTAGGCTCATTCCTGGCATCTATCAGTTCCCATACCACACACTCCTTTCCAGACTTCATAATACTAGGTGATGGGATGGTGTTAAGCATTCTAAATGTTAATTGGTCCTGTTTGCTGTCTGTTACTTAATTGATTCTTATTGATTAAATAAATGCTGAGGCCTGGAGATTGGGCAAAGACAAAGATAGACAGGACTAAGGTTCGCGAGCTTTTTAAAGAGAGATACAGAGCATCTTGGGAAGAGGTCACCAGAGAAGAAGCCAGGAGTAAACAAAGAAGACACACCATGGAGTAGATTAAAGAAGATCCTTCCACGTGGCCTGAAACATCAGCTTAGCATGAAGAATAATAGTCCAAAGGGACGTATGTATATATGGGGTTATATTTGGGTAATAGAATTATGAGCTAGCTTAGATGGGATAGGATTGCACAACCCAGGCCTAGGCTTGTTAAGATCCACCCGGTATCTGTGTATATTCATTTATAATGGCGGGTAAAGGGTATACACCATACACCGCCAATCAATTAAAGATAATATAAATACTGGTTAAACAATTTAATTAGCCATTTTGTTTTCTACAACTAGGCATTTGTTTTTTTACAAGGCTGGGCCAAAACAGGCCAAAACACCTGATTTGGAAAATGACCAAACTTGTACATTCTTTACTAAAGAGGGTATAACACATACTTCCAGAACTTCTTAAAAGAGGCTTAGAAGTTGACCTTTTGACATTTTAATTGTTTTTGAGACACAAATGAACCTACCACATTCAATTTAAGTTTTAGAGAATTACTGTTGACCAGTTCTGATATATCACTTGATAAGAACCATCTCATTTTAAGAACTTCTTAAAAATTAAATTAAATTATTTTAATTTCATTTTAATTTAATGTAAATCTTATCAAGATTTAGTAATTCTATTCTTTTGAATTTTACAAGGAAACAATTCTCCAAGTATTTTCAGATAAGAAGGATATGTATAAGACCATTTACTACAATAGAAAAACATGTTGAATTCTGTCAGATGGAATTATAATATTAAATAAATCATGACTCATGAATTACATTTAAATCTATTACAAAATAGTCACAAAATATTGACAAGTAAAAGAATATAAGAAATATGATTATTCTTAGCACAGGTATACAAAAAGCTTACAAACTATATATATATATATATATATACACATATATACATATATATATGACTAATCACATTGAAGTATTAATAATGATTAGTTTTTAGTAATAGGAATATATGTGGCTTACTTGTAAGTATGATTGTCTAATTTTATAAAATCAGTTTGTATTATCTGAGAATTTTCAAAAGAAACAGTCATATATCAATAGCTCATATTTCTTAACTTTGATGTTTCTTCTACAAAGGCCAGTTTTAAATTTATTCTGACACTATTAAAGTATCACATGTTATATCATGTATCTGTGTAATAACCTCACAGTTTGTCTTTGCTCTTCATCCCAATCCCTTCACTTAT
Organism: Lophiomys imhausi; assembly: GCA_907164525.1. Classification (NCBI taxonomy): domain Eukaryota; kingdom Metazoa; phylum Chordata; class Mammalia; order Rodentia; family Muridae; genus Lophiomys; species Lophiomys imhausi. Next base: position 3,403,452 of record CAJQZJ010032535.1, read on the forward strand.
TGTATCATCTTTTATGATTTTAGAAGAGCCATGAAATCAGATGTTATTACACTTCACCAACACTGAAGTCAGGGAACCAGACAAGCTCCCACTTGATCATTATTTATCCTGGCAAATCCAGAGAGTACTATATCATTCTCAGTTTTATAGACTAATACAGGTAATGTCTGAGTAAATTCTTAGACTAAGACTATTCTGTTGTAACAAATATCATAGGTTAAATGGCTTCAAAATAACTAAAAATTATTTTCTACAATCTGAAGACTGAGTAATTCAACATCAAGGTGCCAATAGATATGATACATGAAGAGGGTCCACTTTCACACAAATGACCCTCTTCTTACTGTGTCCTCATTTGGTGAGAAGTGTTTATGGATCTCTCTCGAGTTTCTTTTATAAGAGTCTCAGTCTGCTAAAAGTACATTTGCTCCTTCCCATATTTCCAGGAACCAATGTTCATCAAAATGTCAGAGAATTAACTCACAGTGAGAAAAAGAAATTTTGCCATTTATCCTGAATGTACAGATGGCATGTACTTTTCTGTAGGAAAAAACACAAGGGGAGCTAAAATTATCAGGAAAGTGCTTGTGGATTATGGAATCAGAGAAAGTAGGAATATAGTAGTAGTTGTAGAAATCAGTAATTAAATTATTTACCAGTATTTATATTATATTTAATTGGTCAGCAGTGTTCATCCTTAACCTGCCATTTCAAAAGAGCACACAGATACCTGATGGATTTTAACAACCCTTTGCCTGAATTGAACAATAATGACCCATCTAAGTTAGCTCTTATTTCTATTTCCCAAATATGACTTCATATATAAATATGTCCTCTGAGCTGTTATTCTCCATGCTATGCCAATGTTCCAGGCCACATGGAATGACGTTCTTTTCTCAAACCCATGGCGTGGATCCTCCTTCCTATTCTTCTGGCGTCTTCTGGAGGCTTCTTCTCCTGGAGGCTTCTTCTCTTCTTCTACTACCCAAGATCCTCTGTCTGCCCCCAGAAGCCCATGTACCTTAGTCCTGTCTACCCCTGTCCTTGCCCAATCTCAGGCCTTAGCATTTATTTAACCAATCAGAGACAATGGCTAGCAAGTAAAGTAACAGAGAGCAAGTAGGCCTCTGGGACCAGGTTAATTAACATTTAGAATGCATATCATCACCCCATCAAATCCCTCCTTTTATCTAATAAAAAGGCTAATTGTTTTAACTCATATAGTAAAAACAGTAAGAACAAATATAAATCAAGAAAACCATATATAAAAGTTGCACACATAATGTTTAGCCTATTTGTATCAGGCAATCTTGAAGAAGAAAAATAATCATCTAACTATCCTAGTGTATCTAAAGTTCTGTACCTAAATATTTTCCATCGTATCCTGTATTTATCATCCTAAAGATTTTATTTAGATTTGAAAATATCCTTTTAAATTCTAAACAACTCATGTTCAATTGAAAATTAATATCTATTATGTCTTCATCCTCATCAAAGACATAAGAAGTGATAGAATTATTATTTGTGTGAGTAGGAAGTACTAGAGAGCAACTTTCAAAAAGAAAATTGACAGTGTGCTGCCTATACAGTCCCAAATATCCCTTGATACTGTTGGAACATCATCATCAGCCTTCTGGCCAAGTATATCTTACAGACTAAATTGTGCAGTAGGAAATAAGAAGAATTTTCCCACTCTGTCTCTGCAGAATCAGTCCATCGACTTACTGCATTTAAGTTGTGGCCCATCTTTGGACTGTATATAGTCTGTTAAGGAAGTAGAGGCATTTTTACCCAATAGGAATTATCTCCTGATGGAGGTGTTTCATATTCATTGTCTCCTTCCAGGTCAAATAGGAGCTGTCAGGAGCTGACTGTCTTAACTCAAACAATTCTTAAAATAATAAAAACATCCTTAAATGCCATTTTCTGTACACCTCTGAGGATTTTGAAGACATCTATTTATTTATAAAGCTCCATATCAATCAATCTATCTACCTATCTGTGTTTGTTTGAATAGGCAACTGTATATTTTTTAAATATTTACTATATGTTTAACCTGGTAAACCTATTTTGTGTTAAATTAAGACTAGTATTTCATGACCAAGAGCTTGACTGAGAAGCCATCAACCTGTATTACCCAGACTCGTAAATAGGTTTCAGTAGCAACCCATAAAAGGATTGAGAGTAAGCCTGCACTTTTAAATTAGTTAGATAGGCACAATACCTTATATAAGAGTTGAAATATACATATGTGTGGCAAAATATAAAATTCTATACAAATGAATAAAAATTAACTTTATATTTGATTCAATATACAAAATCTATACCAATGTATCAAAATATAATCTTACTTTGAGAATAACAATAACTTTAAGTTTTCAGAGCAGATTCAATAATCAACCCTTATATCTTATCATTTCTATATTATATACCCACATTCCCCTTCTTTTTTCTTTTCAAGTCTTCTCCCCTACATAAGAGAGAAAAAAGGATAGAAAAATGAAAAAGAGAGAAGTCACTGAGCCTAACCTCATATGCCTTGCTTAACAAGACCATTTAACAACTTGTAACCAATCCCCCTATAACAACATCTATAACACAACATCAAATGTCCAAAAAATTACCCACACCACTTTTTGGGAGTGGGGCATCATTCTCTTAAAATTGCTTCCTGATAAATTGGGATGTAGAAAACCTGTTTGGGGGCTCAAATAAAATGGAAAAATGTTTAAGCATGTTAGTAGTAACATTTGTTGCTCCATCTCTCAAATATTGAAAATGGAGAGGCCCAAGTGTCATCCTGTTTTAGACAGTCTGAAAGACCAATTGGGATCCATGGCTTTCTCTGAAGCCATCTTGAAAGTGGGCCTTGATGGAGCAGTCTAAGACAGGGTCTCGTTTCTCTGACAGACATTGATTGCAGTGCAGGGATTATGAAGGACTTACCTACCCTGTCTTGGCAGAGCTAGGCTGTTGACTTCCCTCCTTCCAAGTTTTATCCTTTTTGGACAGCAGTCTGTCTGCAGTTGAAGCAAGGGGTTTTTTCATGCCAAGAGATAGGCTTGCCACTAATTCAACCATCTCACACTGGAGATTCTTCGATACACATCTTCTACTTGGAGTAGAATAGGGGGTGCTGTCAGGAGCTGATATATCTCGATATCAAAAAAAATCTTAATTTAAGACAACATCTTTGAATGCCATATTCTGCAGATCTCTTGGGGTTTTTGAAGATGCCCTATCTATCTCTGGTATTTAGATAAGCAAATATTGCTTGTCTCTTAACAACTTGATTTCTGAGTAGCTTAGAGAATATCTGTGATAGACTGTCATAGTAGCTAACAAAGTGACATGCTTGCATGACTAGGAGTTTGTATTTCTTAACTATCCTAAATGGTTTAAAATGGTTGGTGTCAAGACGCCAGATCTTCACATTTCATTTTTAAGTATCTCTAGGTACAATACCTTTAAGAAGCGTTACCTTTAATTTTGTATCCATATACAAAGATTGATGCTGTAACGTATGGAGAGAAAACAGGAACTGTCCAGGCAGCCACTGATATGTCATTTCTTAGTTTTGGATGATGCAGCCCTTGCACTTCCTACATAATCAGATATATTTATCCCTCTCAGGTCTCTGAGGTGGCTGAAGACTAGATGGCTAGAGTCTCATAGTTAAATTTTGAGTTGTTTAGGAATCAAGAGGGTGTTCTGGATATAAGAAGATGTTTTTAATAGTGATGCAAGTTAATATGAAAGCTGAGTCAGCTATAGAACTTTAAACTCATGGAGATGGTTAGATGGTAGAATGTTAAAGTCAGGGGCCAAATATGTATGAACTGGACATTGGAAATGTATGCTGGGCTATTTAACTCTCATAAATGTGGCGTATTTATTTCTGTTGTTTTGTATAGTATTTACTGCTATAAGAGAAGGAACCATTTGTTGGACTGAAAGAGGAAGCGGTTGGGGGGAAGAGGTTGGAAGGGTGGGACAGAAAGGGGGAGTAGGGAAGGGATTGTGACTGAGATGTAACTTGAAGAAATAAAAAAATAAAGTATATAAAAAAAAGACAGGGTCTCATAGGATGTAGGGATGAGCTGCATCAAGTCTCTCTCTGTTCCATCGGTGTCTAGTTTCTTTTGTCTGAAAATATATAATTTGTTACAAGTAACATATAGTTCTGTAATTATAAAAATGCCTTGTATGTCCATGGATCAATTAAGGAAGATTTTCTGTTGTTTGTTTGAACAGAAGACATTTGTAAGTCTCTATTCATGACTACAAGCTGTTAAATAGTCTTGTTAAGTGGGTTTTGGAGGTTAGACCCAGGGACTTCTCTCTTTTTCTTTTCCTTCTTTCTCTCCTATGTAGGAGTGAACAGACTTGAGAAAAAAAAATGGGACATAGACATAGTATAGGAAAGATCAAGAAAAAAGGACAGATTATTGAATATGCCCTTATACCTTTGTATATTGATACAAAATTAATATTATATTTGGCTAAATTGTTATTGATCATTGTATATTAATGCAAAATTAAGATTGCATTGGACTACATCCGTATTGATCTTTGTACATGATACAAAATTAAGATTATATTTGACCGCAATAGTATTGACCCTTGTATACTGATACAAAATTAAGGGTAACACTTCTTAAAGGTATTGTACATAGTAATGCTTAAAAAGAAATGTGAAGTTTTGGCCTTTTGCTACTAACTGTCATAAACTGTTTAGGATAATTAAGAAATGCAAACTAATAGTCATGCAAGTGTGTCATTTTGTTAGTTACTATAACAGTCTATCACAGTTATTTTCTAAGCTACTCAGAAATCAAATTGTTAAGAGACAAGCAACATTTGCTTATCTAAATATAAGAAATAGATAGGGCCTCTTCAAAAACCTCAAGAGATCTGCAGAATATGGTATTCAAAGATGTTTTCTTAACTTAAGATTTTTTGATATCGAGACATGTCAGCTCCTGACAGCACTCCCTATTCTACTCCAAGTAGAAGATGGGCATCGAAGAACCTCCAGTGGGAGATGGTTGAATTAGTGGCAAGCCTACCTCTTGGCATGAAAAAACCCCTTGCATCAACTGTAGACAGAATGCTGTCCAAAAAGGACAAAACTTGGAAGCAGGTAAGTCGACAGCCTACCTCTGCCAAGACAGGGTAGGTAAGTCCTTCATAATTCCTGCTCTACATTCAATGTCTGTCAGAGAAATAGGGCCCAATGGCTGAAGATTGATGCTTTAATGTATGGAGAGAAAATAGGAACTGTCCAGGAAGGCACTTGTATGTCATTTCTTAGTTTTGGAAGCTGCGGGCCCTGCACTTCCTATATAATCAGATATATTTATCCCTCTCAGGTCTCTGAGGTAGTTGAAGAATAGATAGCTAGAGTCTCATAGTTAAATTTTGAGTTGTTTAGGAATCAAGAGGGTATTCTGGATCTAAGAAGATGTTTTTAAAATTGTGATGCAAGTTAGTATGAAAGCTGAGTTAGATATAGAACTTTAAACTCATGGAGATGGTTAGATAGTAGAATGTTAAAGTCAGGTACCAAATACATATGGACTAGACACTGGGAATGTATGCTAAGCCATATAACTCTCATAATTGTGGCCTATTTATTTCTGTTTTTTTGTATTGTATTTATTATTATAAGAGAAAGAACCATTTGTTGGACTGAAAGGGAGAGCTGTTTGGGGGAAGAAGATATACCTTAAAGTTAAAAAAAAGGTAGAGGATGGAGGGGTTGAGGGGGAAGAGGGTGGAAGGATGGGACAGGAGGGGGGAGTAGGGAGGGGTTTGTGATTAAAATGTAACTTGAAGAAATAAAAAATAAATTATTAATAAAAAAAAGAATGGATGGCATGTAATAGTAAGTCATTGACTTCTATGTAGCCAATAAGATTTTTATTGACTGTGTCTGTATGCATATGTATATACACGTGTGTGTGTATTTGTGTGTGTGTGTGTTTTAGCCAGTCTGAACTGTTCCCACATAATGGAATTAGCAAATATAAGTTAACTGTTTATTCTTTTGTTTGTAGCCAAGACCTGTAGGAGTCAATATGATTTCTATCAGTTTGAATGAAAGATTTGGCTTTTCTTTCCTACTGACATAAACAGAAAAACTTCTCTCCCAAAATGGCAAAGTTTTGTCCTCCATTTTGAAATCATTATAGCTATAAGTTTACTAAAATTAGCAGTCCATAGGTCTGCTATATTTTGATTTCCCATAAAGGGGATAAATAAAACCATCATTATTATTACCATCTCAATTATTATTGCATATATACAGCTACATATAATCATTTTTAATTTGAAAATTCAGCATAAGACTGTGTGGAGTTTAACTGTACCCCTTTGCAGTTGACATAAATCTATTAAGACAGGTTCATTCTGTGTAGTCCCAGCTGTTTGTAGATTAGTTGGCCTCAAATTCACAAGGAACTTATTTATCTCTGCGTTTGTCTCCCACATTTTCGGATCAAAGGTATGCATTTATATATTTTTTTTCTTTCCTTTTCTCCTTTCTTTAAAGATTTAATTTCTGTGTGGATATATCTATCCTTATTGAGACAGGGTTTTTCTTTGTAGCTTCATCTCTTCTACTACTGAAGATGCTCTCTGTCTGCCCCAGAAGCCCACGCACCTTAATCCTGTCTACCTGTCTTTGCCCAATCTCAGGCCTCAGAATTTATTCAACCAATGAGAGACAATGGTTATCAAGTAAAGTAACAGACAACAAGCAGGCCTCTGGGACCAGGTTAATTAACATTTAGAATGCATAACATCACCCCACCCAGTACTAGTAGTCGTACCACTAGTAGTAGTAAGTACTAGTCTGCTGAGTTAAGTAGTGGTGTTCATTAGAGTTGGAGTGTTAAGGGAGAAGTTAGCCTTGCCAAGTTCCATACTTGTAAGAAATGGTAAAGAATAGAAATGTAGAGATCTTACCCTTTGTACAACAACAAAGTGACCTCAAGTTCCAATTGGAATATATTCTATGTGATCTTGAATTCTAACCTCATTTTCTGAGAATTTAGGCAAAAGCTAAAGTAGCATAATTGTAATCACATTTAAAGCTGACAGTTTTTTAAACTATGTGTAATGTTTTTACAAGAAGGTTTGAGGTTAAAGATGCTGGATTCAGAACAATCATTACTTTATTTTGAACAGAGGACTTTGAAATAAAATAAAACAAGTACATGGCTGCAGTGAGAGGTGGCCATGCACAGAAAGGCACTGTAGCCCTACAACCAATTAAAACTTAGGACTTTAGAATTCTTAAAGAAACAGTGTATTTAATCTCCAGTGTATGGTGGTGTGGTAAGAAAAGGAAGATCCATCTCCTCCCTTAGGGCTATTATAAGCCAGTGATTCTCAACTTTCCTGATCCTTTGACCACTTAATACAGTTCCTCATTTTGTAGTGACCTCCAATCATAAAATTATTTTGTTGCTACTTCATAACTGTAATATTGCTACTGTCCTGAATCATAATATAAATATCTGATATGCAAGTAGACTTAGGCGCCCCCTGTAAAAATGTGGCTACCCCAAAAGGGCCGTGACCTGCAGGTTGAGAACTCCTGTTATAAGCAAATGAGAGAAGCTTCACAGGCATAAAACAGACAACTTAGATTAATCTAAGACAGTAGATCTGAGAACTGAGCCATCTTAAGTAGGGTCCTACCATTTGTAGTCATTGCTAGGAGAATATTTTATTTTTGGTTGTGATCCTAGCCTTTAATGGCTGAGCCATCTCTCCAGCCCTAGGAGAATATTTTATATCTAGAAGTCCCTAAGTACTCCCACCTTCACTGGTTCAGGAGATACTTCCCTTAATAGTAATGTGGGCCAAGAAAACAAATCCTGACTTGAGCATATGCTGAAGAACACAAACCTACATGATAGAAAGTCTATATTACAAAAGAAAGCAAGATTTGCATTATAGGAAACAAATCAGAAAGTGTTTCTATTTAAAAAGAGCAGACCATCTATGCTGTGGGGTAGCCCACACCTGTAATCCTAACACTTGGGAGGCAGATTTAAGTGGATCTCTGAATTCAAGGCCAGCCACATTCTAGGACATCCAGGGCTACACAGAGAAACCCTGTCTAAAAAAAAAAAAAAGAAAAATAAATATAAGAGAAGCTGGTGTGGATTTATGCAGGAAAAAGGACAGAGACCTACAATGCAAATTTACTGACAAAAATTACTCATGGACAATAACTCTACTGCGAGTGTAAAATTTGTTGGCTTCATAAACTTCTACACACACACACACACACACACACACACACACACACACACACATACACATGCACACACACATGCACACACCACACACATGCACACTTATTAAGCCAGAAGTTATTTAGAGGATACACTGCCACTGCTTGGATGTTTCCTACATCCCTGGATACTGACACAGTGCCTCACATTCAAAGGGGTAATCAACCTGGTGATCCATAAACTCAATCTGTAAACATTGAGATTACAGATTGTTTCAATAGTACCTTTGTCTCCAAATCTGGAGCTTATTGGGATCAATATAGCCTCGCAAACATTATTATCTTAGCCCACAACACTGGGTAAAGTAAGGCAGAATTTAGCATTCAGGCTGCCCCATCTGGTGGATTGATTTGTCTGAAAAAATCCTAAACCAAGTAAATGCAATCCAAAATGAATCAGGAGTATCTACTTTCACATATGACAAAACAGACCCTAACCAAAATTAGAAAAGAAAAAGCTTACTGCATATTGGAAAAGGTAGTAAAGACTCAGATAGGTCAAGATTAAAAACAGTGGCAGGCTTATATATTTATCAGTCAACAGATAGACCAAAATAAACATCAATAATGACACTTCAGAGTTGAACTGCATCATAGATAAAATCCACTTACTTTGTATTTACAGAATGCCCCAGTCAACAGCTGAGAACATATTCTTCTTGGCAGCTCATGGAACTTTCTCCAAAGCAGACCTTTTAGGGCAAGTCTTTACATTATACCCCCAAAGTCTTAGAAAAATAATAAAATAAACCACACACAAACTTAGTTAATAACATGATCTAAATTTTTTCATATTAGTAAAATAGAAATGTAAAGAATAATATCAAGAATAAATGGAATAGTTGATTCTCTAAAAAGATACAAAAGATCAACAAACCATTCATTAAACTAAACAAAAGGGGAACACTAGGTCTAAATTAATGAAATCAGAAGTGAAAGGTATATATTCTAATATAATTGAAATCCAACACATTATCAGGGACACCAAAAACTTACATTCCAATAAACAGGAAAGTCTAAAAGAAATAGATTTATATATATATATATATATATATATGTGTGTGTGTGTGTGTGTGTGTGTGTGTGTGTGTGTGTGTGTGTGT
>CAJQZJ010032535.1:3412872-3433038 GCA_907164525.1 Lophiomys imhausi
GTGTGTGTGTGTGTGTGTGTGTGTGTGTGTGTGTGTGTGTGTGTGTGAATTACTATAGTTGAACTAAGAGAAAATTTAAGACTTCAATAGGTTAATAATAAGCAACAAGTTTCCCAAGAAAGGGAAGTCAGTGCTTGAGCAGCTTTACTATTGAATGCTATCAGATCATTAAGAACAACAGCGATGTGACTCTTCTCAAGGTGTTCTGAAATATAGAAAGAGAAAGAATGCCTCCAGATTTGTTCTACAAAACCAGTATGACCCTGATATGGAAACCTAGTAAGGACACACAAAAGGAAATGAAATATCAGTTTCCTTGATGAACACAGATGCAAGAATCCTCAATAAAATCTAGACAGAAATCTGTAGTACTATAAGGAAATAAAACACTCTTGTCAGCTCAGTTTTACTCCAGAGACACAGGGATGTTTCAGCCTATGTAAACATGGAAAAACACATATAAATGAGAAAGTATTGCATAAGCATCTCAATGACAGCAACAAATGTCTATGACAAAATGTAGCATGATTCTATCATAAAATCTCTGAAGAAATTAAGAAAAGGATCATACCTCATCAAAATAAATTCTATTTATGAAAAGCCTATAGTCAACCTTAGACTGTATGGGGAAAGCCTGAAGTATCATCTCTATAATTGTAAGTGAAGAAAAGATGTCCACTTGCACCACCCCTGTTGGACATAATATATGAAATTATATCCAGAACAATAAGGAAAGAAGAAAGAAAAAAAGTAGGCAAAATAGAAAAGAAAAAAATCAAATTACTTTTATAGCAGATGATATTATCTTGTAAAACCCTAAAAGGTACACAAAAAGACTTGTATAACTGATAACTACTTACCAAAAAAAAAAAAACAGCAGAGCACATCAATATACAAGAAAATTTTTCTACATATTAATATTGTAGAAAAAATATAAGTAATTAAACTATTTAACAAGTATTTATATTATCTTTAATTGTTTTTGTGGTGTAAATCCTTAACCTGCCATTATAAATGAGTATACACAGACACCGGGTGGATCTTAACAAGCCTAGGCCTGGGTTGTGCAATCCTAGCCCATCTAAGCTAGCTCATAATTCTATTACTCAAATATAACCCCATATATACATATGTCCCTTTAGACTATTATTCTCCATGCTAAGCTGATGTTTCAGGCCACGTGGAAGGATCTTCTTTAATCTACCCCATGGCATGTCTTCCTTGTTTGCTCCTGGCTTCTTCTCCAGCCTTCTTCTTCCCAAGATGCTCTGTATCTCTCTAAAAGCCTGCAAACCTTAGTCCTGCCTACCACTGTCTTTGCCCAATCTCCAGGCCTCAGCATTTATTTAACCAATCAGAGTCAATTAAGTAACACTGCAAACAGGACCAATTAACATTTAGAATGATTAACACCACCCAAATTCATGTTCTCTCTCTCTCAAAAACCTGTAAGCTAAAATTCAAAACAAAAAGTGAACTAAATATTATGATGGGGTGGTGGGGATGTGGGGAGGATCTGGGAGAACCTGTAGAAATGAAAATAATACAATCAAAATATATTATATGAAAAAATAATTTAAGGAAAAAAAATGAAGATTTTAAATCAGTGGAAAACTATTTGAAAAAATACTAGAAATAAACTTAAACAACTACATGATTGACATTCATAATGAAACTATAAAAGACTGGAGAAAAGAATTAAAGAACACTATTCATAATTGAAAGACCTCTTACATTCATTTTTTGACATTGAGAATGTGGCCATATTGCTGAAAACCATCTGTAGAGTCAATGGAACTCCTGTCAAAATTTCAAATACATTCTATATAGACCTAGGGGAAAAAAATCCTAAAATTCATAAGGGTGCACAAAAGACTGAATAGCCAAGTAATCCTAAGCAAAAATCAATATTGATGGTATCACAGTAACTGGCTTGACATTATAAACATATTCATAATGCTAAAAAGAGGCATGATATTAGCACAAAAAACATGTAGCCCAGTAGCATAGGATAGAGAAACTGGAAACAAGCCCATGCAAGTAAAGTCATATGACTCTCTTTATCCAACATGTACTGGATAAAGGGCTGTCTCTTCCATGAATGGAGCTGAGCACCCTAGACATGCAGATACAGAAGACTGATGGTATATCTGTACCTCTGTAGAAAAATGTATAAAAGACCTCAGACTTTGAGATTTTAGAGAAAAACATACCAGAAACTGTAGCAAGGTTTTAATTATTATTATTATTTTATATTATTCACTCTATTTAATTTGAGTGTACTAAATTCCTCTACCTCCCTTCCATCCCTTGTTCCTCCCAACCCCTCAACCCTATACGTAGGAGAGAAAGAAGGTTAGAGGGAGAAGAGATGTAGGTCTCTTTTGGCTACCTCCTGCTGATTAGGGTCATTGGGGTTTGGCAATAATATAGTTTCAGAAGTCCAGCAAACCACTATACCAGGAGACAGCAACAAGCAGAACCAGCAGCAGAGAGAGAAACAACCTCCTTCTTCTTTTGTAGTTCCTCAGCAGCAAGGAGAGCAAGAACCTCTTTCTTCTTCGTAGCCATTTCTCTTCTTTGTAGCCCCCCTTCTCCTTGGGGCCCTGGCTTTTTTATTCCTCTCCCAAGTCCTCAGAGTTTACATGTTGCAGCTGGCTAAGCCACATACCTGCCAGCTCAGGAGGCAGTTAATGCTTTACACCTGTGGTCTTAAGCAGCCTCACACCTGGGATTAAACAAAAACATTCTCATAATTGTTTTTTTTTAATAAACTCATACCACATTTCCTTCTTTTATACCTGTACTTAAGACCACATGTATAAAGTATTAACTGCCTTGCAAGCTAGCAGGGGTATTGCTAAGTCATCTACAGCATGCAAACTCGGAGGACTTTGGAGAGGAATAAAAAATCCAGGGCCCTGAGGAGTAGAGGAAAAACAAAGAAGAGAAGGGGCACTACAAGGAATAAAAAGGGGTCTACAAGCAGCACCTCACAACCATGTATAACTCCAGCTCTAGGGATGTGACTGGTCCCCACAGGCACAATACTCATGTACACAGGCCCACATGCAGATACACATAATTTGTTGGAGTTTTTTTTTTTGCCTCTTTCCCTTTTTTTCCTCTTTTTTGGGGATGTTGTTGTTTATTTATTACTTAAAGTTACATCTCTATAATAGTCCCCTCTTTCCACCCCTCCTGGTCCCACTCTCCCACCTATCCTACTCCTCTGGAGTGGGATGCCCCTACATATCAGCCCCTCTCAGTTCAACTGTCATATGAAGATACACATAATTTGAAATATAAATAGAACATACCAGTGTGGATGAGAAAATGCTCACAAGGCATGAACTCTTCACAAAAAACTACAGGCAACTAAGGAATGCTGAGAGCAAAAGAAATAGTCTTCTTCAAGGAGGAGCATACATACCATTGTTCATCTGATAAATCATCAGCCCAGGGAGGGCACTACTGACAATGTGCTACATCCTCCATCACTGAACACTCATTAATAAAATGGCCTACAGCTAGATTGTATGGAGGCTTTCTTATATATTAAGATATATATAGTTTCTTTTGTATATTCATTATTGTTATATATATAACAATAATAAAAGGAAAAAGAGGCCATGAATTTGAAAGAGAGCTAGGGAGGATATATAAGAGGGTTTAGAAAGAGGAAATAGAAGTGGATAACTATGCAATTATATTAAAATATCAAATTTTTTTTCCTTTATTTTTTATTTCTTCAAGTTACATTTCAATTGCAGTCCCCTCCCTATTCCCCCCTCCAGTCCCACCCTCCCACCCTCAACCCCCCATCCTCTTCCCTTTTTTTTTCTTTTAAATTTAAGGTATATCTTATTTCCCCCTACAGTTTCCCCTTTCAATCCAACAAATGGCTCTTTCTCTTATAATAATAAATACAATACAAAAAAACAGAGGTAATTAGGCCACAGTTATGAAGGTTATATGGCTTAGCGTATATTCCCAATGTCCAGTCCATATGTATTTGGCACCTGACTTTAACATTCCACTATCTAACCATCTCCATGAGTTTAAAGTTCTATATCTAACTCAACATTCATACTAACTTGCAACACAATTTTAAAAGCATCTTCTTAGATCTATAACACTCTCTTGACTCCTAAACAACTCAAAATTTAATTATGAGACTCTAGCTATCTGTTATTCAACCACCTCAGAGACCTGAGAGGGATAAATATATCTGATTTTATAGGAAGTACAGGGTCTGCAGCTTCCAAAACTAAGAAATGACATACCAGTGGCTGCCTGGACAGTTCCCATTTTCTCTCCATACATTACAGCATTGATCTTCAGTCGTTTGGCCCCGTTTCTCTGACAGACATTGAAAATATCAAATATTTTTAATTGTTTTCAAAAAGTAAAATCTTAAAAAGAAAAAAAAAGCATATAACTTAAAAAAGGAAAGGGTTTATTTAGAGCACAGTTTGAAGGTACAATTCATCACTGTAGAAAAGACATGTCCGAAGAAGTGGGAGGCATTGCTGTCAAGAAGCAGAGAGATGAATGCATGTGCTCAGTTCACTTTGTTAATCAGTCAAGGTCCCAGCCCATGAGGATGGTATCACCTATTTAGGGCAGGATTCTCATGTTAATTAACCTAACCTAAATAATCTCTCACAGGCAGATGCAGAAGTTTATCTTTTCAGCATTCTAGATCCTGTTAAGTTGACATCAGCATTAACCATCACAGCACTATATAATTTATATGAATTATATTTATGTATCATTCATATACTATATATAGAAAGAGATAGACATGGATGCCAAATATATATCAAAAAGGGGGAAATATCAGAGAAAGAAAACAGACAAACATGAGGCTAAAACAAAAATTAATAGAGAAGACTGGGGAAAAATGATTCACAAAAACAATGACTATGCCACAAAGAAACCCATTACTTTGCTAATTTGAAAGAGTTGATTATAGTGAACAAAGGTAAGGAAATAAATAAGAATAGTAAATCAGCTGAAAATAAATAAGTAACAATTTTTAACGATATGGAAAGATTTGGAAAATTTCAAGTATAAAAACAGTAACTGGTGTGATACGAACAAAAAGAAAGGACACAAATTATCTCTGCCAAGAATGAAAGAGAATAATCCATTGCTGCAGCACATAGTGTGAAAAAGATAAAAAGCAACATCACAAGCAAGTTTATGCCAGTAAACACAAAAACTTATATAAACAGTCATAACTAAAGATGCTGCTGATATGAAATGAACAACAGCATGGGTCTGTGAACAGTTTCAAGGTAATGCACTTCAAAACAAAGGGTGAAATGCAAAAGCTTCAAGAAAGTCAGCAAACTACCATAGACATAACACATCTGAACAGCTCTTATGATTCAAGAAAACTGAATTCAAGGTGGGACGCTTTCTCCAGAAGGGAACTCATGAGCCAGGTGTATCACCTGCTGAATCGTAGTCAACATTTGACTGAAAAGTGAAATACTATTACAGCTCTTTCAAAAGAAAGAGTCTCAAGTACTTTTTAAGCAAGCATTATTCCAAAACTCAAAAATCAGACAAAGTTATTAGCAGAAAACTCTAGAACAATATACCTCACTATAGATTCAAGTCTGAAACATTTTAGCAAATCTAACCTAGCACTATGTAAAGGAAAGTACATTGTTGACAAGTGGTGCTTACACAATAATGCAAGACTGGCTCAACACTTGAAAACTAATCAATGTAGCGCTGGAAGGATGTCTCCATGGCTAAGAGCACTGGCTGCTCTCCCAGTGAATCCAGGTTCGATTCCCAGCACACACATGATGGTTAATAATCTTTTTTTGTAACTCCAGCTCTGAGGGATCCTATGCCTTGTTCTGGCTTCCAAGGGTAACATGCACATACATAATATATATAAACACATGCAGGCAAAATACTCATGCACATAGAAATACTTTTTAAAAGGAGGAGCTCCATTAAAAAATGAAAAAAGATCAACTAATGAGTATAGTTAACACTATCCATGAACTAAATAGAGAAATAAATATCCATACTACTAATCAGAAAATATATAATTCATTAGAAAATATTTTAAAACTTGCAATAAATAGAAAAGTCCTCAACTCAATAAATCCAAGTACAGAAAGTAAAATCACAAACTTTACATTTAATAGGAAACAACATAATACAATGTTCATAGCAAAAGGCAAACAAAATATGATGAACTCTTATACATAGTCTAGTCAGCAATGAAAACAGAGTGCTAATAATTACTAACATAGTTTAAACTAAAAAGTATTACAGTAAGTAAAAGAAAACAGGAATGAAATCCACATATCAATTTCATTCATTTGAAGTAACCATAAAAGGAAGATTTGCATACAGAAAGCAGATGGGAAATGGAGCTGAAAATAACCCACACAATGATTTTTGGAATGACAAAACTGCTCTGCATCTGTGTTGTGGTGATGTTTGAAAATGCTATAAAGTTACTAATATTTGTTGAGTTGAATATTTATAATGGAAGTTATGCATTTTTTTACTACAAAAAATTCGGGAAATTAAGAGAACAAAACTCTCAAAAGTAAAATCTTGGAAGAACAATAAACGCTACCAAGAAATCGGTTCATTATATTTGGATGCATTTAAATAAACATGGATCATGGAAGGTTGTGACAACTTTTTTCCTACCTCTCTAAAGTATTAAAACTTTAAATACTTCAACACATGAAGATCAACAGAACCAACCAACCTAGGCCCCTAGAGGCTTACAGAGACTGAAACACTAACAAGAAAAAGAAGAAAAAACTTAGACTAGACCTGGACCCCCCCCCATACAAATATAGATGATAGGCAACTTGGTCTTCCTACAGACTCCTTAGCAAGTGGGGTGGGGTGTCAATCATGGACTTGGTTACCTGTTAGTGGGACACTTTACCCTAGCTGAGCTGCCATGTGGGGTCCCAGAGCAAGAGAAACTCTTAGCCCTTATGTGACTGATGAACTGAGGGGGGCTGATATGTGGGGGCTCCCCTCACCTGAGGAGAAGGATAGGAGGAAGAGGGGGTAGAGGGTGGGAAGGCAGGATTGGGAGGGGAAGAGGGAGGGGCCTGTGATTGAGAAGTAACTTGAATTAATAAATAAATGTTAAAAAAACTTTAATGCAGAACAACATCCTATGTTTAGAGTATACATACATACATTTAGACTCTCACAAGGTCCTAGAAAGAATACACTGGACAGGGACACTAAAAAAAGGAGGAAGATTGGAAGGGAGAAAGATGAAAGTGGATTTTAGCCATACAGTACAGAATAACTATCCTACCACCAACAGACTGAAAGGAAAGGGAACATAGATGTTGCTACTTGTTAGTGGGACACTTTGCCCTAGTGGAGCTGCCATATAAGCCCTCAGTGCAAGAGAAAGCTCTTAGCCCTCATATGGCTGCTGAACTGAGCAGGGCTGATATGTAGGGCACCCCACACCCTAGGAGTAGGATAGGTGGGGGAAGGGGGGAGAGAGGGTAGAAAGGTAGGCCCAGAAGGGGTGTAGGGAGGGCACTATGATGGCGATGTAAATTGAAGTAATAAAAAAAACATAAAATGATGAAGATTTATATGATCGTTAGAGAAACCAGTTAAATTTATGTTGCTTAGGAATTAAAAGGATGTTCTAGGTCTAAGAAGATATTTTTAAGTTGGTAATCCAAGTTAAGGTGGAAAATGAATTAGGTATAAAACTTTAAACTCATGGATATAGATGGGTAATAGAATAGTAATATCCATTTCCAAATATGTATGGACTAGACATTGGGAATGTATACTATACCTTAGAATTTTCATAATTGAGGCTTAATTATTCAAAAAAAGAATGATGAGTTCTCAGAGAAGGGGGAGAGGGTAGGAGGGTGGAGCCGATAGGGTGGAGGGAGGGGACTGTAATGGAGTTATAACTTGAAGTAATAATAAACATTTAAAAACTTAAATAAATAAATAAACATTAAAAAATATTAAATAAGGAATCATTTGAATGTATACCCAGAAGTGGTGTGGGTGGGTAACGAGGCAGAGATATTCCAAGTTTTCTAAGATATAGCCAGACTGACCTCCATAGTGATTGCACAAACCTGCACTCCTACCAGCAATGGAGGAGGGTTCTCCTTTCTCAACAACCTCGCCAGCATGTGCTGTCATTTGAGCTTCTGATCTTAGCCATTCTGGCAGGTGTGAGATGGAATCTCAGAGTCGTCTTGAGTTGCATTTCTCTGATGAGTAGGGATGCTGAGCATTTCTTTAAGTGTCTCTCAGCCGTTAGCAATTCCTCCGTTGTGAATTCTCTGTTTAGTTCTGTTCCCCATTTTTTTGATTGGATTATTTGGTTTCTTGGCATTTAATTTCTTGAGTTCTTTGTAAATTTTGGATATTAGCCCTCTGTCAGATGTGGGGTTGGTGAAGATTTTTTCCCAATCTGTAGGCAGCCATTTTGTTCTAATGACAGTGTCTTTTGCCTTACAGAAGCTTTTCAGTTTCATTAGGTCCCATTTATTGATTGTTGGTCTTAGATCCTGAGCTGTTGGTGTTCTGTTCAGGAAGTTGTCGCCTGTGCCAATGAGTTCGAGGGTTTACCTCACTTTCTCTTCTAGTAGATTTAGTGTGACCAGGCTTATGTTAAGGTCTTTGATCAATTTGGACTTAAGTTTTGTACAAGGTGATAAGTATGGGTCTAATTTCATTCTTTTACATGTGGACATCCAGTTGGACGAGCACCATTTGTTTAAGATGGTGTCCTTTTTCCATTGTATGGTTTTGGCTTCATGGTCAAAAATTATGTGACCATAAGCGTGTGGGTTCATTTCTGGGTCTTCAATTCAATTCTATTGATCCACTGGTCTGTTTCTATACCAGTACCATGTTGTTTTTATTGTTATTTCTCTATAGTACAGCTTGAAATCTGGGATGGTGAAACCTCCAGTTTTTTGTTTTTTTGTTTTTTGTTTTATTGTACAGGATTGATTTAGCTACTCTGGGTTTTTTGTTATTTCATATGAAGTTGAGAATTGCTTTTTCCAGGTCTATAGTTTTGGAAGCTGCAGGCCCTGCACTTCCTATATAATCAGATATATTTATCCCTCTCAGGTCTCTGAGGTGGTTGAAGAATAGATAGCTAGAGTCTCATAGTTAAATTTTGAGTTGTTTAGGGATCAAGAGGGTGTTCTGGATCTAAGAAGATATTTTTAAAATTGTGAGGCAAGTTAGTATGAAAGCTGAGTTAGATATAGAACTTTAGACTCATGGAGATGGTTAGATAGTAGAATGTTAAATCAGGTGCAAATACATATGGACTGGACATTGGGAATGTATGCTATATAACTCTCATAATTGTGGCCTATTTATTTCTGTTGTTTTGTATTGTATTTATTGTTATAAGAGAAAGAACCATTTGTTGGACAGAAAGGGGGAGCTGTTGGGGAGAAAATATATTCCTTAAACTAAAAAAATTGTTTAGAGGATGGGGGGTTGAGAGGGAAGAGGGTGGAAGGGTGGGACAGGAGGGAAGAGTAGGGAGGGGATTGAGATTGAGATGTAACTTGAAGAAATAAAAAATAAATTATAAAAAAAGAATTGTGGTGGTATTTTGATAGGAATTGCATTAAATTTGTATATTGCTTTTGGCAGGATGGCCATTTTTATTATATTGATCCTCCCTACCCATGAGTATGGAAGATCTTTCCATCTTCTGATGGCCTCTTCAATTTCTTTCTTCAAGGACTTGAAGTTCTTGTCATACAGGTCTTTCACTTGCTTGGTTAGAGTTACCCCAAGGTATTTTATATTTTTTGTGGCTATTGTGAAGGATATGATTTCCTCATCTATGTTCATAGCAGCCTTATTTGTAGTAGCTAGAAACTGGAAACAACCCATATGTCCCTCAACAAAGGAATGGATTAAAAAACTGTGGTACATCTACACAATGGAATACTACTCAACCATCAGAAATGATGAAATCCTGCAATTTGCAGCCAAGTGGATGGAACTAGAGAAGCTCATCCTGAGTGAGCTAACCCAGACTCAGAAGGATGCACATGGCATCTATTCACTTATAATCAAATTTTAGCCATATAGTACAGGATAACTATACTACAACCAATGCACCAAAGAGAACATGAACATAGACTTTGTTTCCTGTCAATGAGAAACTTTGCCCTAGTGACACTGCCTTGTAGGCCTCCAGTGTATGAGGAGGCTCTTGGCCCTCATATGACTGCTGAACTGAGGTGGGGGACTGTTATGTAGGGACACTCCACTCCAGAGGAGTGGGTTGGAAGGAATAGCGGGTAGAGGGTGGGAGGGTGGGGCTGGGAGGGGTGGAGAGAGGACACTGTGATGGAGATGTAACCTGAAGTAATAAATAAATATTTTTAATTAAATAAATAAAATCCATAGATGTTATTCTTAAGCAATAAGTTATATATCATGTAAAATTAAACATTTAAATGAAAATAGTTATCTCTTAATGGTAAGTGAAAGAGAGAGAGAATGGATAGGAAATCATTTATTTCAGTAAATTATTATCTCTTGGTTCTTGTTGCTTGCACTGAAATATTGTGCCTTTGGTTTATAATTAATTCCCCCTGGAAAGAAAAAAAAAAATAAAAAGAAGATGGACAGTGGAATGTCTCTATGAACAATCATCAAACAGCTATAAATGCTTAAGCACTGTCATTCTGATGTCCCCTTCATGAAAAGCATCAATAGCAATACAGATTTGCTTTTGGTAAAATGTGGCAGAGTTAGGAAGACGGTATCCCAAAAGATTAAAATTGCAAAATATACAGACAGGAGAGAAAGAATGATGGAGGGAAGAGACAGAGATAGAGCAGGGAGGAGGAAATATGGCAGGATATATCAGAGTAATGAACACTAGAGAGAAGTAAAGACATTTTCACTTAATCATCTATTACTCTGGTACTAATGAACACATTGATGTGAATCAATGAAATGACTGAAAAAAAATGATCTCCAACTGGTAAGACATCTCTCTGTGGTGAATGAGTTCTAAGAAAGGAAGGCTGAGCGAGATATTTTCCTCTATATGAAACTTCATATAATTCATATTTCACAAAGCAACCAACGATAGATAACCTGGAGTGCATATTTGTGCATTCATTGCTGCAAGGTTACCTATGTCCCAGTGATGCACTGTCCCCACAAGACTATGGTCAGCACTCCTGAGCTCAGGGGTTCTAACCAATAACTCTAAAGGAATATGAACTCAGGAGGAAGTTGGGTTGAAAGTTCCAGGGGAAATTACAGGGAGGTGATGAAAGATGAACATGATCAAATACAATGTACAAAGTTATGAAATTTTCAAAGAATAAATTAAAATATATTATTTTTTAAATAATTTTAAAGTATGGATTTTCTCAGTCATTGACTTTTCTTGGGCTATTTGGGCAAATTAAAAATGACTAGCACGCCTTTAATCCCAGCACTCGGGAGGCAGAGGCAGGTGGATCTTTGTGAGTTCGAGGCCAGCCTGGTCTACAAAAGTGAGTCCAGGACAGCCAGGGCTACACAGAGAAACCCTGTCTCGAAAAAACAAAAAAAAAAAAAAAAATGACTAGACAAGATGATAAATGTTTGAGGAGAAAATAAGTTTAATCCAATTTTTAAATTACACATTGTGTTCCATATACCAGGTATCATTTTCCTCATGTCCAGTGGGCCTTAAGTACAATTAGATAGTTGTTAGTTGCCACTGACATATCACTTACTGGACCTTTATGCATACTTTGTCATGTTGGTAACTGTTGTCATTTGTAAGTGTTGCTGCTGGGTGGTGCTATTTAATTGCTTCTTCTTTTGGCAGCTTGCATAGTATTTTCTAGAACCAAGAAAACTAAACTACAGGGACCTGCCTGAAACACCTGAGTTTTGTGCCCTAAGTGTGCAGTGGCTTCCCCAAAAGAGACTTACCTTCAACTGCTGAGCGGTAACCAAGGGCTACATTGATAATCCAAATTGTTTTGAGAGTCATTTGGACTTCACTGGACAATCATTGAAAAGGATTTGCATGCATGGCAAAGGGTGTGTTGTTCTCCTCTGGTTCTTGAAAGGTAACATTACCTTTTAGGTACATGCTATAAATATCTACATGTTTGTGATATTAAGTTAATAATTTGATGTATATTTACTTTGTGAGGTGATAAAATCAAACTAATACATCATCAATTCACATACATACATTTGCTGGGGTGAAAACATTTGAAATCTACTTTTCCATCAAATTCCAAATGCACAGATCATTGTCACTAACTTAATCGGCATGCTGTATAACAGACAAAAAAATTTCTTTTTTGTGTCTAGCTGAAGCTTTGTGTGCTTTGATCACATACCTCTACTGTGAGTCTTTCTCCAGTCACATACTAACATTGACATTTTGGCCAGTGTTAAACAAGCAAGCTAAGAGAATTTGAGGACATGTATGTCATACTAGCAAAAATCCTCTCATTCCAACGCCATGGATTAATCTTGGAAAGTCATACTTTTCAAGCAAAGAAAAGAATGTACAGCCAAGCACTGCTAAAACTACATCAGCTTTAATACAGACTGTGTTAGGTTCATTTCCCCTTTGTCTCTCACTCTGCTCTTAGCCAGACAAAACTGTAAGCCCCTACAATTCCAAGGACAAGCACGTAATAGTTATCATTCTGGGGTACCTTTTTTTAATCAACACAGAAATCACCAAATGAAACTACATGCCAGAGGCTTCAACACAAACATGAATAACAATTACTTAAATGGAATTAGTCAGTTCTCACTACAATCAGAGGCCTTTTGCAACCTTCTAATTACCATCAGCAACAGACTCCACTCTCCTCCCAGCTTGATTGCCCTTCATAGTTAGTTAATCAAACAGTTGCCCATCCATCCTCAGAAACACATTGTGGGCTGTCAATGTCCTGATCAGAATCATGTAGAGTGCTTGTTAGACACCTCACTTTACCCTGCTCTAAACCTGTTGGTTCTGAGTGTCCAGGTAATGACTCCCAGAGTGTGCATTTTCAGCGTACTGTACAGTGAATCCTTGAAACATCACAGTTCTGGCTTTTCTAACTCACCTGCTACTTCTCTGAAGTAAATCCCATGACAGCACCTCAAAAAGCTGGTAACAGGGACTTGTGCAATGGCTCAGTTTCTACTTCATAACTTTAATTTTGGTACTGTTATGATTTATAATGTAAATATCTGATTTGTAGGATATTTAATACACAACCCTCAAAGGAGTTGCAACCCTTAGGTTGAGAACCACTAGCATAAGTCTTCCTCTCCAGTATGCCCTGTATAAAGAAATACAATACTCCTTATCACAAATTCTTTGAGTGAAAAGAATTTGTGTGTGTGTGTGTGTGTGTGTGTGTGTGTGTGTGTGTGTATTTGGGTGTGTGTAGTGAGAGTACACATGTGTATGTAAAAGTATCTTTTATTTGCTACATGTAATTGTCATCTTGGGGGCTTTGCCTCCATCTGCTAACCTAGGTCTAGTCCTGGAAGCTTCTAGCCTCCCTTCAATGTAATCTAGGTCTAAAATGTTTTCAGTCTCTGAGACTTACTGCCAAATAAACTCACCCTTTCTATTTCTTTCTGAACTCTGGCTGGTTGCTTCAACTCACGTGTTCTGGCTAAAATCTCTCTAAGCTGACAGATTCAATATGGCTTCTTTTGGCTTCTGACTGAATTGCTCTGTTTGGCCTCAAATTAACTCTGAAAATCTGTTCTAATCTTCTGGCTTCTTCTTATTTTCTGGCTTCAACTGCCTCTGTTGACCTACACTAAATTGCACAAACTCAATTGAACTCAATTGTACTCAACTAAACTGCCCTGAACTGCCTGTACTGCCCTGTTCTGCACTGAATTCAACTCTACTAATGTTGTCTTCCCTACTGAACTCTCTACTGTACTCTACTATATCGTCTTCTCTACTCTCTACTCTCTCTCTTTACTCTACCCTACTCTACTGTGCTCTCTTAAATTGTCTCTCTTTCCTCTGCTGTTCTCGTGAAAGGTGGTTATATCCTATCTAATTCATTCTGTCAAATCTTTCTCTGATTTGTCTTTTTGTCTGCCCCTCAATTAGACATCACTTTCAAACACTGGTGCTTCCTCCTTCACACTAGCTTTTCTTTCATTTTTTGAGATTAAAGATGTGTACTAAGGGCATATGTGTATTCCAGCCAGGCAGATTAAAGGTGTGTCATTCCAACCACATCACACAGACCTAGAAGGTCATTGGTTGTGATCCATTGCCAGAGCAGGCATGTTGCTGAATTAAAATTCCTCCACATGCATCAGTGTGGGTGGCATAACCAATTCACATCTAAATGTAGTAGATCTAGCAGTCAATAGAAAATTGTATGCTCATGTTGTACTCTTAGCCAATGGTTCAAAAAAAAAACCTCTTCTTTTTATTTGTAGCTGAAGTCTCATGGAAAGTCGCTACTGATCTGGCCGAAGTCATATGCTCCTCCTAAAGATCTTTGTGGCTAGACTTCTCTGATTAGCCCATATTAGGTCACATACTGGCTCACATTGAGACCTGGTATATAAAAGTAAGTCACACAGTACATTATCCATGAAATATACAGATTGTAATTACAAGACTGTAAAATTACTCTTCCACTATTTGAGGGCCACCTCACAAATGGTCTTTAGTTTTCTTATGCAGTCACAGTCCCTTTAGAAAAATATCCTTCCAAACTTTTAAGTGGAAATTCAAGGAGAAAAATGAATAGCTTGACTCATGAGTGCAACATGAATTCACATCATCTGTGCTCAGTTTCATGAATATATTTAATTACCTTTCCAAAAAAGAATTTGAAAGTATATTATCCCATACAAAATATCATAGAAATAAGTAAACAGAATCTGTCTCTAGTTGATCCCTCATCAGCTTTTGGATTTCCTTTTTTATGTAAAAGAACATTGCAAATATTCCTATAGCTATATATGAAGGTTTAAGCACAAAACAATAGTTATAGAACAGTAAAACAACACAGCTACCAGTGTCACTTGACAACCATCTCCAGTGTTTTAAGAGGAGAGATCCTGGTGAAGACTCGCAATTCACTACTCATTTCTACATCATTCTTTGAGAAGTGTCAACAGTCATGACTCCTCTGTTATACACTCTTGGTTCAATAATGTCTTAATTTCAAAAATGCAAGTACTTACTACTAAAAAACTTAGCGGAAGTGAACACTTACCAAGTTAATATCAAATACATGAAAGCAGGATAGTCAAGAAGTTCTGCCACCTGCACAGTATTCTTCCTTTTCTAATTACTTAACTGAGTTGCAAATATACAAAAAAGATGGAGGATCCATGAAAGGGCAATTAGAACAGTGAAAAATCCTTTATTGCTCTTTATATGGAAATTAACAAGTTAGGTTTTAGATTTGACAACAGTCAAGGTCCCCAGTAAGAAACAGAACTTACTCAATGGATTCAATTCAAGGCACTTTGAGAAATAGATGCTTAAATGAGTAGTATAGGGAAGGATAAGAAAATGAGCAAGGGATGGAGAGGCCTTGGTGAAGAGCCTTCAGAACTATGAAAGCTGAAGGAATTGTATGCTTGACCTGAGCACTCGAGAGCTACAGTTACAGAGTAGCCACCTCTTCTTCCTGCCTTATAGAAAAATGGATTTGCCAGAGTTGGTTCAGGCAGAAAGGGGGAAATGCCCAACCCTCTCTCACTGCTTTCTAGTCTCTTAGCATAGCCTCTCATTGGTGAAATCCAATGAGACTAGACAAAAGGACACCCAAGAAGGGAGGAAGGCAATGGTAGTCCTTCTGGGACACAGAAATGCTCAGGGGGAAAAAAAAACAGAAACTAATTAGTGAAAGAGGAGAATGCCAGAGAAGGATTAGCCATGCAGATGTCAAGGAGCACAGTGTAACTTCTGTGATGTCCTCGGAGAAAGAAGTGAGCACTCAAGGTTCCCTGGAGTGCCTCGTCAAATTGAACCCTCTTCCCATCACAGACATGTGGCTGGATCTTTCAGAGAGAGCAGAAGGTGTGTGACAGTTACAAATGCAAATGCTCATAAACACTTGTAGAAACATCTCAGTAATCCAGGCTGGCCTGGGATGGCTTTATCACCATCCATGGGATGACATAGGTTTCCAAAATAATCTATTAAGACTCTTCTTATCAGGGTCTCTGAGTCAGTTGTTGCCCCAAGACCTTAGTGTCTGGGCCAGAAGAGAAGAGCTAAGGCTGATAGCTTTCATTCATAGAGTCAGTTTCATGTTGCTAGGGTCATGCATGCCTTTGGTTCTTGTGTGACCCTCTCAAGCCTTACTCCTTACTCAGCCACAGCACCCATTCCCAACACCTCAGTACATGGATTATCTCACTGGATTCATCCCATTATTATGACAGATATAGCTAAATTAAATTTTCAAAAAATGACTTTTACCATCATACAATGGTGGTGAGAGACTGGAAAGTGTTACCCTACTGTGTGCATTAGCAATCGGGCCTGTACAGTCTGCTATAAGAAAATGTCACAGAGTAGGTGGCTTATAAGTAACAGACATTAACTTCTCACAATTGTGGGGGCTAAGGGGTCAGTGTCCAGGCACAGGCAGGTTTCAGGGCTCAGCTAGGGCTTGTCTCATGGTAGATGACAATGCTTGCTCATTGAGTCTCCACACCGTACAGTGGGTAAGGGCTTTCTCGTGTTTCTCCTGAGGATGTTAATTTCAGTCATGGGGATATAGAGTGGTTACATTCATGTTGGGATTTCATCGGGTAAGAGATAGCCAGGTAACTGGTAAATATTGTTTCTGGATATGTGGGAGAATACTTCTAGACAAGATTAGCATAGCTCTGTATCTGAAATTTCAAAATGAACAGGATGCAGTCTCAAATAAGACTATTTTAATAACTGAAACTCCTGAAAGTTCTAGATCTTCTTGATATGTCATAAAGAAATTTCACTACCCAGCAGGAAGAAATATGGCAGAGCATGGGTATTTCCAGGAATTTATCAAACCAATGCCTGGGAGACCAATGACCAAACACTTTTTTATTAGTTTATGCTAATTATTAAAAATGGTGGGTTTATTATTACACTTATTATATGGGTTTATTGTTCCTTGACATATTTATCTCCATTTTTCTCTTTCCCTCTGGACCCTACGACGGCCTCAGCTTCATATAGTGACCTCCCATTGTGAGTTTCTAATACTATCTCCATAGAGGACAGAGTTTCCCCATTGGAATTTCAGAGGGACATAAGCATTTACACTTTAGCAGTAATCGGCCAGCATCCATTCTTATTAAAGCCCTGTTCTTAATGTTTTCATCTCCTCAAACCTGTTGCTTTGCTTATATGACAGACTACTGTGTAAAGTTAAATATCTGCTTTCTCTAAATCAATGTATTTATTATTTGCCCATTTTAGTCCTCAATAAAATAAAAATGACTTGCTGCTAAGGTAAAGTATTTAGACAGAACACTATATTAGGAAACGTATAGAGTACACCAAGGCTAAGTAGTCTGTGCCCAGGGATCTTAGAGAAATAATTTCACTCAGTTCAAATCATTAAACATTTATTTAACATTTTTTAATATTCAATATTATGTGACATCCAGAGAACGTTACCTATGAGTTTCATGGGTTTTATTTATTTATTTTTTGCTTGTGTTCTTCAACTCAAAATTATTTTATTTTTTAAATTGTGCACATTTATGCTGCATTCTGCACAGCTTGGCACCTTGACCTTCACTAGAAGTGACAAGGGGATAAAGAAAGAACACACACATACAGAAAAGCTGGGATCAGGTAAGTTGTCCTTGCTATGATGAGGCACATACCAAAAGGTAACAGCCCAGAACCTTAGAGTGTTTATTGGGCACTGCACAGGGGAGGGCTCAGAATGTTTCATAGGAGGTCTCAGAAGGTGAGCAGTCTCAGGTTGTAAACATCTGGGAGGGGGAGGCTACAGTTGTTAGGTTTTGCACTCTGGCCATCCTTCCTGAACATAGGTTGTACACACTGTCATCCACATTCTCACTCAAACCAAGGAAGGCTTTGCCATCACTGTGAGTCTCTCCTGAGGGGAAAGGCTTTACAATTTCCAATGGATCTGAGGCCTTGGTCCTTGGCATGACTGTGCCCATGTCAACGAGATACATTCATTCAGGACTTCATGTGCATCCCACACAGTTCTAAGTACACCATATTAATTTAATACATGTAAACAATAGGCAATATATGTGTGATAATCACAGTTTAGAGCAAGTTAGGCATATGCACAGATTTTACTTTGGAATAAAAATAGGCAGATGATCCTTAATAGGATAGAAATAATGGGGTGCTTATTGATTAAAGTGAGAGGCAAAAACAACAACATCCAGAGTGGTTCTAGAAAAAAAAATGACTGCAGGAAAAGCAATAAGGAGATGATTAGCTGATGAACTTCTTTCTCTCAACTATTCATTAAATTCAAGTGTTGTCCCTGCTTTCTAGATTACATTTTCTGTGGCATTCTGGCATTCTTCTCAGACCATATCCCTGAGCTTCCCACAGCAAACAAAATAACTCTTCTGACATAACAAGGAACATAAAATATGTAATGGAGAAGGAAGGCCAGTGTCTGCAGCATGCCACAGCAAAAGCGGAGGCCCGAAGGTTTACAAATTACTTCCCAGGGTTTGCATCGCAGCAATTTTCAGTCACTTTGAAGGTTTCTCAAGGGTAAAGAATGTTTTCTTCTCCTAACAACAACCCCACTTGCAGCAGGAGTATGGTGTACTGTGTATATACAGACACCAAAGCTAATACAGTGCACTGTGTATATCCAGACACCAAAGCTAATAAAGCAAACCTGATAAGAGTGGGTTCAGAATTGAATCTCTTCCAAATTATCTTGTTCTCTCTGCTGGGGAAGAAGTGTTTAGTTCACATTTGTGAACTGTGCACTGAGGACTCATTGTCAAAAATAAAATAAAAATAAAAATAAATTGATGGCTTTATATGAAGAACAGAAAGCTGAAACACAAAGCAAAACCTTCATAAGAAAACTACAATCTTTTTCCTCATCCACCTTGACTTGGCCCTATCTGGTCATTTCAAATTTTGCAGACCACCTCCATAAGGAAGGACAATAAAGATGCCTAACGAGCTAATGTCACGACAGCTCAGAAGGGAATGCACTGAACAGCAAATCCAAAGTAAATGCTACTCTTATTTGTGCAACATCCCATGTCACTCTTTGCCACCCACAAAAAGCTACCGTATATAGACAATCATCTTAAAGCAGACTGGACTCTTCTTCAACAAATACTGAGAAATTAAAGTTGATCTGAGTTCAACTTACATTGGAAAATGCAGTGAAAACTGTCAGATGACTAGAAGCCCACATGTTAGCACACATTTCTGTTAGGGAATCAGGGAGCAAAATGGAATGCACAGGAAATCCAGAATTCTACCAACTGGACATAAGAACACACATCACAAATTCTGGAATTATGGTCTGTTTTAGAGATGACACATTATGTCATCACTCAATAAAATCTTTCTAATTATTTCTTTTCCTGAGGAACTATATATGTGAAATGTGTTTCTTACTTTCTCCAAAAAAAAAAAAAAAAAAAAGGTTGATTTTGGCATTTTTTTTTAAAGCAGTGTGATGAGAAGCTATGATTTAGATGCCTTCTACAGTTTTTAGATTCACCATTATCTAAGAAAATTCCAAATGAAATGTGTATCAAATGATATTTTTCAAATGGAAGATTGGAAAATATTTAAACGGTGAGCAATTGTAAGTATTAATGAAGGCATGGGAAGATGATATGAACCGAACAGCTTACATCACAACAGAAAGAGAATTAGAGATCTGTATCGGGTTAAAAGGCAGAGTGTTTAGTTAAAAGACCTCAGTCTCTGCATTTTTATGCCCACCACATACTACACAGGTCCTGCCTCCCTAACATTCTTCTTCTACTTCCCTAGCTATTTAACTATGTATATATCTATCTATATTCTGTCTATATACTGTCAACTGGGTTTTTACCCTTATGTCAACTCCTCTCTCTCTCTATATATATATATATATATATATGAAGGGGCTGATAGGTTAATATAAGTTAGAT
>CAJQZJ010032535.1:3438038-3457995 GCA_907164525.1 Lophiomys imhausi
CATAAGCTGATAAGCTAATTGCTCACAGCAGTTGATCTTCATGCCCCGAATTAAGAGACTGTATCAGAAACTTAGGTATTCACTAAATCTAACTTATATTAACCTATCAGCCCCTTCATATATATATATGTATATATATATATATATATATATATACACACACACACACACACACATACACACATACACACACACACGTGTGTGTGTATGTGTGTGTGTGTGTGCATTCCCGCTCCTTCTCCTATAAATTGGTTCAGTTGCTATGAAGCCAAAATTGAGGGCCCCAAAAAGTTAAAAATAAAACTACTGTATGCCACAACTATAGCACTGCTGTAAATATACCCAAAGAACTCTAAGCCATCATTTTCTAAAGATACTTGTGCAGGCATGCTTATTGCCTTTGTATTCATAATAGCCAAGTTATAGAGTCAGTTAAGTCTCCATTAATATTTGAATTGATAAGTAAAAATGGTATGCATATAAAAAAGTGTTTTATTAAAACATAAAAAGAGAATTATGTAATTACATATAATAGTGCTGAATATGGAGACCATCATAATAAGGTAAATAAGCTAGGCTCAGAATGACAAATACCATATTTTTTCTCATTTGTGGATAGTAGATTTATGTACATACATAAAACTGTGTATATGTGTATGCACATAAATAATTATATATATATGAATATATACACATGACATGAAAATAGAAGGGAGACTTCAAAAAGTAAGAAGACTAGTGGGATTTGGAAATGAGGAGGAAGAAGAAAAAGAGAAAGGTGAAGGTACTGGTAGTTTAAAATGGCCAAGTACTATTCCAAGTTTTCTAAGATATCGACAGACTGATTTCCATAGTGGTTGTACAAGTCTGCACTCCTACCAGCAGTGGAGGAGTGTTCCCCTTTCTCCACAACATCACCAGCATGTGCTGTCATTTGAGTTTTTGATGTTAGCCATTCTGACAGGTGTGAGATAGAATCTCAGGGTCATCTTGAGTTGTAGTTCTCTGACAATTAAGGATGTTGAGTATTTCTTCAAGTGTCTCTCAGACATTAGAGATTCCTCCTTTGTGAATTCTCTGTTTAGCTCTGTTCCCCATTTTTTGACTGGATTATTTGGTTTCTTGGTGTACCCAGCCATACCACTTCTGGGTATATATCCAACCGATTCCTCACCAATCCACAAGGACAACCTCGTCATCTATGTTCATAGCAGCTTTATTTGTAATCGCTAGAAACTAGAAACAACCCAAATGTCCCTCAATAGAAGAATGAATAAAAAAAAAAAAAAAACTCTGGTACATTTACACAATGGAATACTGCTCAGTTATCAGAAACAAGGAAATCATGGAAATTGCAGCCAAATGGATGGAATCAGAAAAGCTCATCCTGAGTGAGCTAACCCAGACTCAGAAAGATGCGCATGACATCTATTCACTTATAATTGGATTTTAGCCATATAGTACAGATAACTATCTTACAACCAACACAACCAAAGGAACAGGAACATAGACCTTGTTACCTGTTAGTGGGACACTTTGCCCTAATAGAGTTGCCATATAGGCCCCCAGTGCAAGAGGAAGCTGTTAACACTCATATGACTGTTGAACTAAGGGGAGCTGATATGTAGGAGCAACCCACTCTGGAGGAATAGGATAGGTGGGAAAGGGGGAAGAGGTTGGGAGGGTGGGAACGGGAGGGAGGGCTGGAGAGAGGGGACTGTAATGGAGATGTAACTTGAAGTAATAAACAAAAAAAATGGCTAAGTACAAGATACACTTGAAAAAATGTATGTATTTATGGAATCCAGAACTATGTACAATATTAGTACAAATTTTTAAACATTGTAAACCATAATGAAAGAGTTTGGTAAGCTTAAACTATACTTTTGAAAGCATATAATGGAGCTATTGCAGGTATCCAGCAGTCCTGCATGTACTACATGAACTGATGAGCAGTAAATGAACTAAGATGGGAACATCAGATAAGCCTAACAGTCCACTTACATTCTATGATAACATACTTGAGCTGAGAATGCTGGAAACAGTAGAAACTCATTTCTTAGCTGTGAGGGCTGAGAAGTCCATGACCGAGGCACTAACAGCATCAGGTCTGGAAAGGTACTGCTTCTCACCTCTGCCATGGCGTATTGTTTCTATGTCCTCACACAGTGAGCAAAACAAGGCAACAAGTCCTCTGGAGCCTCTGATATAAGTATGTCATTCTATTCTGCCACCCTCATGATCTGGTGGTCCCCAAATGCCATACTCTCCATGCCATCACATTTGAATTTATGTCTTAATATGCCAGTTGTGAGAAGGGGGCATAAAGACAATAATACCAGAATTTCATGAATTATATCTGCCATACGGTAAACATTGTGTGTAGTCTAAATAAGTGAAGATATGAGTAATGCATGAATGCAAACAGAGATGAGACTTGCCATTCCACTGTGTGTCCCTAAGAAACTAGAAATATATTAACCGCTGTTTCTTTTGTCTGTTTTGTGCTACAATGTGTTGTCCAATTTCTCCCACCTATAATCTCCAATATACAGGAATAAAAGTTACCTTTCTGAGGGTTTAAGCTGTTTGCTTAAGGTCATGAAACTACCAAGCCGCAAAATGGGATTAGAATCCTGCCTTAAACTGAAACCCTATCCAATATGTATCTCCTCCCTGATCTGACCTCTTTTAATAATCTATCTTTCATGAATTAACATATAGATCTTGACTGATTGTTTTCATTTTCTTATATTCTTGGTTGTGAACCTAGCCTTTAACCACTGAGCCATCTCTCCAGCCCTGTTTTCACTTTCTATTCCTATTATCTTGTTAATTTGGAGGAAATATGTGTTCACACAAAAGTCTGTCTTCTGCGGGTTGCTCAAATACTGCATTTACTGAAGAAATCCCCACACTGTCAGCCAGTGCTGCAGGTGTGCTAAGAATTTAATAATACATATTACTTGGCTCAATAGCACATCTTAGAGTTTATTTAAAAACATGCATTCAGCCTACAACCAAATCCCATTTAGACTTTCCTTCCTGGATATTACTTCAGGTTTACACTCACTTTCTTTCTCTGCTAACTTTTCCTGGCCTTATTTTAAACTGTTCCAGTACTTTTGATTCTTTTCCATACACTTTTCTACATAAGTTTCATGTCTTTTATGATAGCGTTGGGCATATTATTCTAACACAACCTGTTTTACATTCTTCGTGAGAGGCTAAATCGCAGAGAATTTCTAGAACTATTTTGAGTAAATGCTTAACTCAGCAATGCAAATGGTCACTGCTTTGTACAGGCAAAGATAAAATTATCTGTAAAACTTCAGTTATCTATCGGTTTCATTTTACCTTGTGCGCCATCAGTCAGAGCTCCAAGAGACTCGAAATCTGAACTGAGATAAACTGAGAGAAGACAGGAGGGATACCTCCACTTGATGGTGTGGATTGAAGCAGAGGTAATACTGTCCTTTTGGCACCAGCTGCAGCAGCAGTTTTCTGGTCTCCAGGTAAGTAGCTGATCAGGCTGCGGGATCAGTGCTTTCAGGTTCATTTCTGTGGGATGAATTTGAGAGTCTATTTTTTCAGCACTCTTAATTATTCTATAATCTACTTAGTATTCAGTTACAAATCTCTTTGCTTTGATTTTTGAGACAGGGTCTCACTCAGTAACCCAAGCTAATCTAGAATTTGTTAAGTAGTCCAAGCTGACCTCAAATTCATGGCAATACTTCTCCCTTCCCTAGGGCTGGTATTATATGCATGAGCTAGCATGCCCAGTCCTTTATAATTAAACCACAAAAAAGGGGGATTCAAATTTTGCAACTAAAATATTAACTCTACATTTGCCTATTAGAGATAAATATAGAGACTATTTGAAAAGAAAAAAAGTTGTTTATTCCAGGCATGGTGGCACAAGCCTTTAATCTCAGCATGTGGGAGGCAGAGGCAGGTGGATCTCTGTGAGTTCAAGGCTAGCCTGGCCTACAAAGTGACACCCAGGGATACACATAGAACCCTGTCTTGAAGAACAACCAAAAAATAGTTGTTTAAGTGTAGTTCATCTTTCATGGTCTTCAGTATGTTTTTCCAAAAACTGACAAAAACCTTCCATATTTGGAAATGTGGTTTTCTCTTTCAAAAGATGTGCATGTCACAGGGACAGCCCCTCTAATAAACAGAATGTCCTGAAGCACTTTCCAAATCCACGTTGATATGGCATAGGAGAGACAGCACCCAGACTTAGCAGCAGGAGAGGGGAAGTGTAATGCAGAAGGATCTCTGTCCCCTCTCAAGGCAATCTGTTGGTTTATGAATACACAAAGAGGATGCTGTCAACTCAGTACTCGGTATCACTGCCCATTTGGAGGCCATGTCTGCCACACAAGCACTGGAGAGTCAAGGCCATTTGGATCACAGAATCTTATCCCACATTGCCTTCAGAGTGCCCACAAGCACTGTGCAAACAGATTATACAACTCAGTTAAGCTCACAAAAATAAACTTTCTTCCAGGTGTGTAGCAACTGTCAACAAGTTGCCACCAAACCACCCAGTGCAATCCCTTTTAAGTCCCATTGCCATAATTAGCAGTTACAACATTGTGAAATCATAGATTTTCTGGTTTTAATTTATACATGTTTCCACATCAGCAATTCAGTGAGGTTTTTCCTTAATGTAATATTTAGCATTCTGTAATATAAAACACCCAGTAGCTGTATCTAGGTAGAACTATAATGCTTATATCAGATGATTTTCAAAATTATATGTATCCTTCCCACTAAGTGAAACAGCTGTGTACATGTATAACCACACTTTGATTCTAAAAGGTAAGCAACAAAAAGAAATTTCAATTTTTCCTAGATGGGTTAATCCATAGATTTAAAAAAATATGAGAATATACAAGTGCCACCTATGATGACAAAGGGAAGACAAATACTCAGACAAGGCTGAGATTGGCACTAACTTGATAACAGTTCCTCAAGCTGTTGTTTACTGTAACCCACCCAAGTTTGGGTCTGAATACTTTCTCCTCTCTTGGACTATGGAAGCCACGATGGTCTAAATGTCTGCATTCACATGGTAAAATGTAGTAATCTTAGAAAATGGGACCATTGGGAAATTGTTTAGATTTATATCACACGTGTGAGGACCTCATAATGGGGATTAGTACCCTTACAGCAAGGGACTAAGAAAATTGCTTGTTCCTTTTGTCATCCAAGAACCTGGTAGAAGATGCCATCTAGGAAGAGAGAGTTCTCTGGAGACATGTGAGTTCTTCTGGAATCTTGGCCTGGGATAGTCGGGGACAGCCAGCATCCAGAACCATGAACAAGTCAGCTGTCCAAGCATTGCCCAATTTATGATATTTTGATAATGGCCCAAACAGATTGCTGTCTGCTGAGAGACCATGCTCTGGTGGTAGTCACTAACAGTCACTGCCAGCATCAAGAAGAGACAAAAAAAGGAAAGGAAAGGATGTTGTGAGGAGAAAGTGACAGACAGTGGAGGAATCTGCTTCCCTAGGGAGTTCAACACTCAGCAACACAAGCCTGTGTCACCAGGAGCACACCAAACCCCTAATGAGCAAAATTCAATCATTTAAATATGTATAGGAACAGCCTGGTGATGGGCAGGACTGATTGCTCCTCTCTGCATGCAAACCACACTGCCATGTGGCCAGAACCTCTGAAATACCAAGACAGACGTGGATTTGTGGATTTCCATCTGTTAAAGCTTGCTTCCCCTGCTCATCTTTGACCCTCATGAATAAAACAAATGGAACACACAGATGTGGGAGTGTGTGTTCCTGGGTAGTAATGAATGACCTCAAATTAGAGCTGTAAAATTTAAAAAAAAAATGGCTTTCTACCTTCAGAGCATTCTGAATTCTGTGCAATCCATTGCTTCATTGTTTGAATTTAATAAAATCTTTAAATAACAAGGGGGAAGAATTGGACTCAGCTCTGTGTGGGTATTATTTGCATGGCTAGTCAGAAAATAGGATTTGTGCTTTAACCTAGTGACAAGTTTTAAAATAATTCTAGTCACCTATGCAGATCCACACTTATAATACCCTGAAATTCTGCCATCTTGTGGGAATTTAGAAATATAACAAATGATTAGGTTCAAAATTTCAGGTTTTCTCATAATTTAACATGTTTTTGCATGTGTAACCCCAAATGAGCATTATAAAATGACAAAAGGACTAAGGAAAACTTGGGTTCCATTTTTTCTTTTGTTTCATAGCTCACTGAAAGACAAATTTGCATTACCCTTAACATTATTGATTTGAACCAAACAAATAGGTCATTTGAAATCATTTATACCTAGAAGAAAATTTGAACGTTATAATATTCCCTCTCATCTTTTAAACATGGACTTTTACAGGCCTATTTTAGAATTGATAGTCCCGCTTACTTGCCTTTTTAGTTTTCATGTAGCATAATAAATAACTCAAAAGTAATAATTCTTTTTGTTACTGAACAGGGGCCAAGGACCCTTGTGGGTAGGGATGAACTGGCGCAGAGTCAACACATAATCCAGGAGTCTGGTAAGTGGCAAAAGAAGACCATTTATTCCAGGAAGGGAATGCTCCACTTATGTCCTCCACCCAGCGTCCCATTGGCTTCCGAACTGCAGGCTGCTGATGTGGCTCTTCCTCATTGGCTCGTGTCTCATTACCCGCTGTGGCATTATCAGTCTCTGGGTGCATCTGGGCAGGTCTCAGGCCAGCTTAGTGCAGAAGCCCAGCCACGCATGCACAGTTTAGCAACAGGCCTTGTTCCTCCTGCTCAATGACAGGCCTTTAATATTTCTTGTGTGAGCATGTTATTCGTTTCTTTGTTTTTATGCATATATTTATTAATTCAAGTTATATCTCAATCGAAGTCCCTCCTTCCTCCCCTCCTGGTCCTACCTTCCCACCCTCTACACCCTCGCCCACCTATCCTACTCCTCCAGTGTAGGGTGTACTTACATAACAGTCTCCCTCAGTTCATCAGTCACAGGGCTAAGACCTTCCTCTGACTCTGGGGCCCAACATGGCAGTTCCATGAGGTTAAAGTGTCCTACTAACAGGTAACAAAGTCCATGACTGAGACTCTCTAATGCCTACTTGCTAAGGGATCTGTATGAGGACCAAGTTGCCTATCCTCTATATTTGTTGGGGGGGGGGGTCTAGGCAAAGTCTAAGCTTTTTCCTTCTTTTTTTGGTTAGTGTTTCAGTCTCTTTAAGGCTGTAGGGGCCTAGGTTATTTGGCTCTGTTGATCTTCATGTGTTGATCATGGGTCTCTCTATTCCTCCTCCCTCTTTTATATAGGACTCCCAGAACTCCACCTAATGTTTAACTATGTGTCTCAGCATCTGCTTTTGATCTGCTGCTGGGTGGAATTTCTCATAGGATAGTTATACTAGGTTCCTGTCCCATTGGGTCTTTGGGTTGTAGGATGGTTAACCTGTACTATATGTCTAACATCCACTTTAAGTGACTACATGCCATGTGTATCTTTCTGGATCTGGGTAAGTTCACTCAGGATGAGCTTTTCTAATTCCATCTATTTGGCTGCAAATTGCAGGATTTCCTTGTTTCTGATTGCTGAGTAGTATTCCATTGTTTAAATGTACCACAGTTTTATTTTGTTTTGTTAATCCATTTTTTGGTTGAGGGGCATCTAGGTTATTTCCAGTTTCTACCTATTACAAATAAAGCTGCTATGAACATAATTGAGGAGATGTCCTTTTGGTTTGGTGAGGAATGGTTTGGATGTATGCCCAGGAGTGATATGGCTGGGTCTTGAGGTAGAGCTATTCCAAGGTTTCTAAGATATCACCAGACTGATTTCCATAGTGGTTATACAAGTTTGCACTCCCACCAACAATGGAGGAGTGTTCTCCTTTCTCCACAGCCTCGCCAGCATGTGCTGTCATTTCAGTTTTTGATCTTAGTCATTCTGACATGTGTGAGATGGAATCTTAGAGTCATCTTGAGTTGCATTTCTCTGATGATTAAGGATGTTGAGCATTTCTTCAAGTGTCTCTCAGCCATTAGAGATTCCTCCTTTGTGAATTCTCTATTTAGCTCTGTTCCTCATTTTTTGATTGGATTATTTGGTTTCTTGGTGTTTAATTTCTTGAGTTCTTTATACATTTTGGATATTAGCCCTCTGTTGGATGTTGGGTTAGTAAAGATATTTTTCCAATCTGAAGTTTGTCATTTTGTTCTAATGACAGTGTCCTTTGCCTTAAAGAGGCTTTTCAATTTCATGAGGTCCCATATTTTGATCATTGATCTTAGAGCCTGAGCTGTTGGTGTTCTGTTCAGGAAGTTCTCACCTGTGCCAATGAGCTCAAGGCTTTTCCCCACTTTCTCTTATATTAGATTTAGAGTGTCTGGTTTTAGGTTTAGTCTTTGATCCATTCAGACTTAAGTTCTATGCAAGGTGATAAATACACGTCTATTTGCATTCTTCTACATGTTGACATCCATTTGTTGTAGACCAGCACCATTTGTTGAAGATGCTGTCCTTTTTCCATTGTATGGTTTTGGCTTCATTGTCAACAATTAAATGACCATAGGTGTCTGGGCTTACTTCTGGGTCTTCAATTTGATTGCATTGATCAACCAGTCTGTTTCTGTACTAGTACCATGCTGTTTTTATTACTATTGCTCTGTAGTATAGCTTGAAATCTGGGATGGTGATACTTCTAGATTTTTTTATTGTTCAGAATTGATTTAGCTATTCTGGGATTTTTGATTGTCCATATGAAGTTGAGAATTGTTTTTTCCAGGTCTGTAAAGAATTGTGTTGGTATTTTTATTGGAATTGTATTGAATTGATATATGGCTTTTGGTAGGGTGGCCATTTTTATTATGTTGATCCTACCTATCCATGAGCATGGGAGATCTTTCCATATTCTGATATCCTCTTCAATTTCTTTCTTCAAGGACTTGAAATTCTTATCATACATATCTTTCACTTGCTTGGTTAGAGTTACCCCCAGGTATTTTATTTTATTTATGACTATTGTTAAGGGAGTTGTTTCCCTAATTTCTCTTTGGCCCAATTATCTTTTGTGTAAAGAGGGCTACTGATTTTTTTAGAAGAAATTTTGTATCTAGCCACTTTGCTGAGGTAGTTTATCAGTTATAGGAGTTCTCTGGTGGAATTTTTGTGGTCATTTATGTACACTATCATATCATCTGTGAATAGGGATACTTTGACTTCTTCTTTTCTGATCTGTACCACCTTGATCTCCTTTAGTTGTTTTATTGCTCTAAAACTTCAAGTACTATGTTGAAGATATATGGAGAGAGTGGGCAACCTTGCCTTGTCCATGATTTTAGCAGAAATGCTTTAGGTTTCTCTCCATTTAGTTTGATGTCAGCTATTGATTTGCTGTAGATTGTCTTTATTATGTTTAAGTATGGTCCATACATGTCTAATCTCTCCAAGACTTTTAACATGAAGGGGGGTTGGATTTTTTCAAATGCTTTTTCAGCATCCAATGAGATGATGATATGTGGGTTTTTTTTCCTTTCAGCTTGTTTATGCGGTGGATTATGTTGTGGATTTTTGTATGTTGAACCCTCCTGCATCCTTGGAATAAAGCCTACTTGATCATGGTGTATGATACTTTTGATGTGTTCTTGGATTTGGTTTGCAAGTATTTTATTGATTATTTTTGCATCTATGTTGATGAGGGAAATTGGTCTGAAATTCTCTTTCTTTGTTGGGTCTTTGTGCGGTTTAGGTATCAGGGTGACTATGGCCTCACAGAATGAGTTTGGCAGTATTCCTTCTATCTCTATTTTGTGGAAGAGTTGGTAGAGTATTGGTATTAGCTCTTCTTTGAAGGTCTGGGAAATCATCTGGTACTGGGATTTTTTTGGTTGGGAGACGTTTAATGACTGTTTCTATTTCCTACTGTTTAATTTGTTTACCTGATCTTGATTTAACTTTGGTACATGGACTCTATCAAGAAAATTATCTATTTCACTTAGGTTTTCCAACTTTGTGGAGTACAGGTTTTTGAAGTAAGACCTAAAGGTTCTTTGGATTTCCTCAATGTCTGTTGTTATTTCCCCTCTTCACTTTTCTGATTTTGTTTATTCGTACATTTTCATTCTACCTTTTAGTTAATTTGGCTAAGGGTTTGTCTATTTTGTTAATTTTCTCAAAAAACCAACTCTTGGTTTCCTCAACTCTTTGCATTGTTCGTTTGTTTTCTAAGTTATTGATTTCAGCCCTCAGTTTGATGATTTCCTGCCATCTGCTCCTCTTGGGAGTGTTTGATTCTTTTTTTTTTTTTCTAGAGTTTTCAGTTGGGTTGATAAGTTGCTAATATGAGCTGTTTCCACTTTTTTTTTTTGAAGGCCCTTAGTGCTATGACCTTTCCTCTTAGCACTGCTTTCAATGTGTCCCATAGTTTTGGGTATGTTGTGCCTTTATTTTCATTGAATTTTAGTAAGTCTTTTATTTACTTCATGGACACTTACAGGCCTATTTTAGAATTGATGGTTCCACTTACTAATCAGTCTTCTTAGTTTTCATGTAGTATAATAACTCAAAAATAATAATACCCTTTTATATTACTTGTATATTTTATTCTTTTTCATCATTTTCTCTCCCTGTAGTTTAATCATCATCCTATTATTCTCAATCTTTTATTCAGGTACTGTCCTTTACATCAGTTGATTTTTCTGGATATGTAGAAAAAAATGGCTAATTAAATGATTTAACCAGTATTTGTTTTGTATTTAATTGGTTTGGTGGTGTTAATCCTTAACTCACCATTAAAATGTATACACACGGACATCACATGGATTTTAAAAAGCCTAGGCCTGAGTTGTGCAATCCTAGTCCATCTAAGCTGGCTCATAATTCTATTACCCAAATATGACCCCATATATACATATCTCCCTTTGGACTATTATTCTCCACACTAAGCTGATGTTTCAGGTCAGGTGGAAGGATCTTCTTTAATCTACACCAAGGCGTGTCTTCCTTGTTTGCTCCTGGCTTCTTCTCTGGCCTTCTTCTTCCCAAGATGTTCTGTATCTCTCTAAAAGCCTGCAAACCTTTGTCCTGCCAACCTCTGTCTTTGCCCAATCTCCAGGCCTCAGCATGTATTTAACCAATCAGAGACAATTAAGTAACAGACAGCAAACAGGACCAATCAACATTTAGAATGCTTAACATCACTCCATCATTTCCTTCCTTTTGTTTCATAAAAAGGCTAGATGTTTTAACTCATATAGTAAAAACAATAAGAACAAATATGAAACAATCAAGAAAACCTTATATAAAAGGTACACACATAATATTTAGCCTATTTGTATCAGGCAATCTTGAAGAAGAAGATCATCTATCTATCTTGGTGTGTTTAAAGTTCTGAACCTAAATATTTTCTATCATATCCTATATTTCCTTTTAAATCTTAAATAATTTAAATTTAATTGAAATTTTATAGCTATTATGTCTTCAACCCCATCAAAGATATAAGAAGGGATAAAGTTATTATTTGAGTGAATAGGAAGCACAGAAGAGCAGCTTCCAAGAAGAAAAAAAATGACAGTTTGTTCCCTAGACAGTCCCAAATATCTCTCGATACTGTCGGAGCATCATTTTCAGCCTTCTGGCCAAGCATATCTCACAGACATAATTGTGCAGCAGGAAATAAGGATTTTCCCATTTTGTCTCTGTAGAATCAGGACATCAACTTACCTGCATCTAAGTTCTGGTCCATCTTTGGACTGTATAGTCTGTTGAGAGAGCAGGGATATTTTTGTCCAGTAGGAATTATCTCCTGATGGGAGATATCTTTTTCATGCTCACTGTTTTCTTCCAAGTCAAATGGGAGCTATCAGGAGCTGACTGTCTTAAGTCAAACAATTCTTAAATGCCATTTTATGTCATCTCTGAGGGTTCTGAAGACATCTATTGATTTATAAAACTATCTTCTCTCTATCTATAAACAAATAAACTATAAAATTCTATCAAAATTAATCTTATTTTTTATCAACATATAAAATTCTATACTAATGTGTCAAAAGGTAACCTTATTTAAAAATAATGATAGTTTTAAGTTTCAGAGCAGATTCAATAATCTACCCCTATATCTTATCGTTTCTATATTATATACATATATTCCCTCCATCTTTTTCTTTTCAAGTCCTTTCCCCCCTTACAAGAGAGAAAGAAGGATAGAGAAAAGAAAAAGAAATATAAAAGTCCTTGAGTCTAACCTCCTATACCTTGCTTAATAAGACCATATAACAACTTGTAACCAATCTAACAACATCTATAACATATCAAATGACCAAAAAAATCAATCACCCCACCTTTTGGGAATGGGGCATTGCTCTCTTAAAATTGCTTCCTGCTGAATTGGGATGTAGAAAACCTGTTTGGGAGCCCAAATAAAATGGAAAAAAATGGTTAAGCAATTTAATAGTAACATTTGTTGTCCAGTCTCTATGTGCTCAGCAATTTGAAAGTCCTGAGCAGTTTGTAGTCCGAAGTTGAACTTTGAATGGGAAAGCTCAGGGCTTCAT
Source organism: Lophiomys imhausi (assembly GCA_907164525.1). NCBI lineage: Eukaryota > Metazoa > Chordata > Mammalia > Rodentia > Muridae > Lophiomys > Lophiomys imhausi. Next base: position 3,450,600 of record CAJQZJ010032535.1, read on the forward strand.
TGAAGTCCTGGCTGGAATAGTCTATGAGCTGGGCCATCTGGGCTTGTCTTGTTTTCTTTGGTGTTTGGTCCCTTTGGTCTTAAAATACATAATTTCTCACAATTAACATATCTCTTTATGTTTTTCTTTTGAGACAGGATTTCTCTGTGTATCCTAAACTCATAGAGATCAGTCTGTCTTTGTCTCCCAAGTGTTGGGATTAAAGGCATGCACCATCACACCCAAATGTCTCTTTGGACTATTATTCTCCATGCTATGACAATGTTCCAGGCCACGTGGAAGGACCTTCTTTAATCTACCCCATGGCATGTCCTCCTTGTTTGCTCCTGGCTTCTCCTCTGAGGCTTCTTCTTCCCAGGATGCTCTCTCTCTGTCTCTGAAGCCTGTGCACCTTAGTCCTGCCTACCTCCATTTTTGCCCAATCTCCAGGCCTCAGCATTTATTTAACCAATCAGAGACAAATAACAGACAGCAAACAAGACCAATCAACATTTAGAATGCTTAACGCCACCCCATCATGGATGAGCATTATTTAAGATGCATTCCACATGTGTAAAGATTAAAATTATGACTATTTCAGACGTTTCTTCTTCAGAGATTGTGTTGCCTTGAGATCAACAATCTGTAGGTTACATTGCACACCATTTCTGATGAGTGGACTTGCCATAGCAGAGTCCATTCTACAGTGTAGGAAGAGTCTTCAAAGGGTGTAGAGAAGGAGGAATCTTGTACCTACTCAAATTAAAGCATGACTCTTACAGTTTTTGGTGTAGAGTTCCCAGGAAACTGGTATAAAATCATAGTCCATTTTTTAAGGTCCACTACTCGAAAATAAGCAAGAATTGTCAACCAAAGACATAAAGGTGATAATGAATGGAACGCAGGGGTTAAAGAGACATCATTAAAAGTGACATCAGAATTTTAATAGTTAATAAGTGTCCCTGAGGTTCATACAAAGGCTTGTTCTCCCACATAACATCAGACTTGGAATCCTGCTCTGTCACCCTCTAAGACTAATCCACCCTCCCACCCTCTACCCCCTCTTCCACCCCTCCCATGCCTCTGGTGTGGGGTGCCTCTGTGTATCAGCCCCCTCAGTTTGTTAGTCACATGGGGGCTAAGAATTTCCTCTTCCATAGGAGGCATACATGGCAGCTCCACTAGGGTGGAGTGTCCCACTAACAGGTAACCAAGTCCATGTTCCTGTTCTTTTGTGTATATTGATTATAGGATGGTTATCCTGTACTATATGGCTAAAATCCAGTTATAAGTGAATAAGTGAATATATGCCATGTGTATCTTTCTGAGTCTGAGTTATCTCACTCATGGTGAGCTTTTCTAGTTCCATCCAGCACTAGAGAAAAATATAAGACCTGAAACAGGTAATTGAGAGACAGGTGTTGTTGCTATTTTCAATTTTATTTATTTTCAATTTGCCTTTTTTCCCATAATATTAACGGTCTCAGATGATTTATGGAATGTTTAAAATGTAATTGTCACTTTATAGTCACTGTCTTATTTAATTCTCATAACAATTCTGTGGCATAGCTATTTATAGTACTCCTTTTTTATAAAGTAGCTGATATTCAAGATGCTCCAGAAGACTAAGGGTTATAGGATGGAAAGCAAACTGCAGTCCATACTAGAACATTGCTCCTCCTAAATTGGCCTTTATCATCACGGTGCTTCCTCTCTGGGACTTCCTTAGAATTTGCAAACATGTATTTATTATCTTCCTGTCTTTCCTCCTTAGCTACTACTGACCTTCATACTGTTCCAAAATCAAAAACACACAACTCTACAGACACTTACCATATCACTCCCTCCCATACACACACACACACACACACACACCACCTCCACATCACACTCTACACACATATTACACACCATACCCCTATCCCTGCACATACACACACACAACAGGCAAATATCAACCAATTCCAACTCTGAGCTGTCTGCCAACCAAACACCCATGAGGACAGTCATCTCCTATGCTTGAACGTGGAGTAATGAGCCACAATTGTCTTCCTTTAATATCTCTAACCTAAGGGAAATGTCAAGAGATTCCCATTGGAAAAGAAGAATCTGAGCTCTTGCAGAAGGACTTGGCAACAAACCAAATACTTGAATTTACTTTATGTTTCTGTTCTGAGGCCAGGAAATGCTTTCCAGTGTCTACTAAAATCTGCTCTAATGTGAACAGTAGGAAGGTGCTCCACCTCTTCTACATCTCCTGAAGAACTCACCAATGTGAGTTTAACAAACAAGCCTGTAAAGCAGCGCAAGTTCAGCAGTTTCCCTTCAAAGGAGGTGGCAGACTGTGGATGTGCTGATGTGAAGTGCCGCAGCTCACACAAGCTCACAGCAGTTTCTCAGACAAACTTTACATTTACCCCGTGGCCAGAAAGAAAGAGGAGAGAAAGCAAACAATAAACTGCCTTTCCATGGCTCCTCCCATTTCCTTTTAGAGTTAATGCTCATGAGCTTTTTTAGATATCAAAGCACACAATATGTGTTGGGTTTATCTTAAAGGATAAAGGAAAAAGATATTTGGGGAAAAGAAAAGGAAACATTTCAACAAATCTTTCTCTTCTTCCTGCTTTTAACTCTGAAGAACTGGAGCTCCTGTAGGACTTTCAAAGAGTAGAGGATATGCAGCAGATTCCAGTGAGTAGAAAGTTAAGTTCTTGGCTCAGTTCCACAGTCTCTCAACAGGATAGTTTTCCAACAACATTGTTGGCTATTACAATGTTAATTATGATTTGGTCATTAAAACAAAATCTCCCTAAACACATTCGTGCTTTTGTTGCAAATCAGCCCCATTTACCCTTCAATCCTAGTAAAAACGGATAGTGACTGAATACAAACATCTCATAATTCCCTGCCAAACATTCACACACTATTATGAACCTTCCTCATTTCTGTTGAGAAACCCCTTTTAAATGTTCATTACTGCATTTCATTTTCTTCATTTCTTCTCACTTCTCTAGAAATTGCTCCTACCCAAGGCCAATACTTAGAACTATCTCCTACAGAAAACTTGACTAACGACAACAGATACCTTAAAATAGAAATATCTAACTCTTTGGTGTCAGCTATTTCTAATAGATTTAAGTAGTCATTGATAATTACTCACTCGTTTTTTTGTTTGTTTGTTTGTTTGTTTGTTTATGACTCTAATTCTGATTAAGAGACTTACTCCTTTATCCAGGTTTGAGAAGGTGTGATGGTCAAGTTACAAAATCAAGTAGGTGGGTATCTGGGCACCTTTGTTAGGGATTGTCTTATTGTGTTAACTGATATTGGATGAAACTATTCCCTCTGCAGGATCCTAGAATGCATAAAATAGAGAAAGAGTGTTGAGTGCTAACATTGTGTTCATTCCTGTCTGTTTCTTGTCCATAAATGAAATGTAACCAGTTATTTCAAGCTCCAATTACCTTGACTTCCCTGTTGTAAAGGACCATGCCTTCATTAAACTGTGAGAAAAATAAACCATCTCCTTAAATTCCCTTTTACAGCATATTTTATTATTACAACAGGAAAACTAAGATGGGAGGGACTTCATGTCAGGATAAACTTAAAATGTCTTTAATCCATTAGATTATTTAGTAACTATAAATATGATAAAATGTGATATATTATATTGATAAAAACAGTTTATCACATTTATATATAAATGTGATAAAATATTATTCAATTAATTACATGACGTGGAATTTTAAACCTTTCTTCCAATGAATTAGGAAAGGAATAAAAATCATGTCACTTATAACTTAATGAAACAATACAAATTCTACCATGTGTAAAATTATAAAAGCTGAGATATAAAACAACCCTTTAGAGGTAACTAGGCCCAAACATCCCATTCTAGGAATGAAAATGGAAAGACATGAGAGGAGACATCTTGCCCGGCTCTTAGTAACCAGGGCTGAGGTTTAGGACTTCTTACATATTGTCTCTTCTATTCTACTACACAAACTCCACCATCAACCATTGTCTATGTGATGGCTTTGTACATCACTTTCATATTTTTCCATATATGAGTTCCTTTGCCCTTTTATTGCCTTTCTTCTGTTACCTAGGTAACTTTGTCTGTGAGTTCATTAAGTAATATTCACTTAATTACTCAATGAATCTCAAAGGTAGGGTCAGGTAATTTTATTTAAAGATACAAGTATAAGAAATATACATGCTATAGTTTTCACAAGCCTTCCACTCTTTCCACTATAGGATAAATGCATAGTTCTGACAGTTAAAACATCTCAGATGTTGACAGAGGAGCAGGAAGAGAATAACAAGATGTTGTTTCTAGTAGTTTAGTTTGTTAATGAATAAGTATGAAGTACAGATAAATGAAGGATCCTATTGCTAAGAAATGCCTCAGTAGAACTAGTCAATGAAATTCAGTATCAATCTCCTAGACACATAATACAGTCTATTAAAGTAATTATTACTGAGTGCTTTGGAGATGTACATACTATCTCAAGGACAGATCACGCCTGCAAAGTCAACCATTTTGGTCAGATCTGTCAATCATGATCATTCACCAAAAAAAAGTTCGATCTCGCTTACTGTGTATTGATTGGGGTTATAGCTTACACAGAATTCTGTGCCCAGCTGTCTTTTGCTGGGCCTGAAACCATGTGCATGCAACAAACCTGAGGTGCCTACCAACTAGATAGAGGGTCTAAGACTATGAGACACTCACTCCCCAGAAAGACAAAACGGGGAAGGGAATCTTTACATCATTTATTTATCAAAAAATAAATAAATTTTAAAAAACCTCTACCAGGAAAACAGTAACATTTTTATAACAATTAAAACATGTGTGCAATGTATTAAGCATAAGCCATTCTATACATAGACCAATAACCTATCAGAGTTCTCACAATTATTAACCCCAAAGAGGAGGTTAATCATTGAACTTCATGTGGCTTTTCTGAAATGCATTCAGGAGCATTCCCAATATTCTAAACTGCTTGAGTTTCAAAACGCTTTCAGCATATTTTCAAATTTCAGTTGAATGTTGGTAATTTTCCAAACACAATTGTGATTAGTTTTCAAAATGAAACCATGGGTTAATTAGAACTGTAATTACTGCTATTCCAAGGAAGCATAGATTTTTTTTTTAACCTTTAAGTATTGTTTATAATTAACATTATTTCCTATTTGCATATTCATAAAATGTTTTATAGGTTATCAGGACCTTTAAGGAAACTGACATCTGATTTTACTACGCTTGAGTAATTATAAAATGAATTTTTTATTTCTTAATTCTTTCCACTTTTATTCACCCTCTGGGTACAGAATTACAATTAATTCTGCATTTCTTTTTCTAATGGATTTATGTGTATTATCATATATATTAAATTTTCACATCCATAACTTTTTTCATTTTTATTGCTTTGCACACAGACAATGTGCACTTCATTAAAAACATGTAATCCCTTAGCTACGATCCAGGCATAATTGCAAATCTTTATAATATAATGACATACATGTTCCTCATATTTTATTACAAGAATTCCCAATTCCATTTGAAAACTCTGGAGTTCCTGTCCTCTAAAATCTCAAAACGAGAAAAGAATTTAATAATTCTACTTCTTATGACAAACCAATTACAAACACAATGCTCTGGTTTTTTTTATTGTTGTTGTTTTTGCTTTTTTGTTTTTCTGTCAATTCTACTTTGAAATATATTTAATCATTTGGTCAATGTGATATTAATATCAATTCAGATAATTAACACAATTGACAGGACTAAGATTACTGACTGAAGTCTTTGTGATGAAGCAACAATGAGGCTAAACCACATTTATTACAGATAGATAAAAGTACAAGTTCAGACTTGAGAAACATGAAGTGCAGAATGCAGTAAAGCAGAACACTGGGGACACACTGAAAACATGGGTGTCCCTGTAAGGTAGTGCTACACAGTGTTCCTGCATTGGCCTCTCTTGAACTTTAGTAATGTTCTCATAATTTGTTCAGATTTCACAAATTTTGTTTGGGAGCTCAAAGGATAGTGGTACCATGTAACCTGACAGATGTTGTCGTGTGGTGTTGCACTGTGTTGTATTACACAGGAATGAGACCAGGATGCAGGTAGGGAGGAACGAGAGCTTAAAGCATCCACAAAAATATTGCTGTAAATCGAAGGAACAGGCAATCACTGCACAGCCCAGTGGTGCATAAACTGCACCATATAATCTGAAAAGTAAGACTAAAGACCTTATTTGCAAATTCTTCCCTTCTGTCAACTGAAACTGAGTTCAATAAAACGTACTTCCCTGTTTGTAGAACTCTTTATGCTCTTTATAAAATAATTTTATTATCCAAACACAAGTCCAACTCAAAGGCAAATGAATAGTAAAAATAGCAAAAATGATCAAACAAGACTTCCCTGAGGTATGCCTAAACATCATCCCCAAAAGCAGGCTTCTCCATGTTTGGAGCCTCATTACCTTCTTCAATGTTCCTGTCTGAAATGAGAGTTTCCAGAGGCCTCTTGACCAGCTTTTCACACTCCTGATTATCAACTCTCTCAATACCTTCGTGTATCTCTGCTCTCCTCACCCTTACCTATTCCATGGCTCTGAAAATGTTCTTATTGCTGCTAAATGTATCAAATTAGGACTTTTAGTTCATTTAACTCTTTTTTTTCCACTTACATGAACTTTAATACATGTTTTGTTTGTTTGCTTTTTTTTTTTTGGTTTTTTGAGACAGGGTTTCTCTGTATAGCCCTGGATGTCCTGGACTCACTTTGTAGACCAAGCTGGCCTTGAACTCACAGAGATCCGCCTGCCTCTGCCTCCCAAGTGCTGGGATTAAAGGTGTGTGCCACCACGCCTGGCTTAATACATGTATTCTTAACAATTATGCTTGGATTGTGGGTTGTTCAAGAAAATCTCATAAGACATTAAAAAAGCTGGCCACCATCTCAAGTTATTTCCCTGTTAAGTATTTTTTTAAGTACTTTATTTTTTTTCAAGTTACATCTCAGTCGCAAACCCTTCCCTATTCCCCCTTCCTGTCCCACCCTTCCACCCTCTTCCCCCCCCAACAGCTTCTCTTTTCATTCCAACAAATGGTTCTTTCTCTTATAACAGTAAATTCTATACAAAACAGCAGAATTAAATATGCCACATTTATGAGAGTTAAATGGCCCAGTATACCTTCCCAATGTCCAGTTCATACATATTTGGCCCCTGACTTTAACCTTCTACCTTCTAACCATCTCCATGAGTTTAAAGTTCTATAACTGACTTAGTTTTCATACTAACTTGCATCACTATTATAACTATCTTCTTAGATCTAGAACGCCCTCTTGATTCCTAAATAACTCAAAATTTAGCTATGAGACTCAAGCTGTCTATTCTTCAACCAC
>CAJQZJ010032535.1:3467995-3492915 GCA_907164525.1 Lophiomys imhausi
TGATTATGAAGTAGGGAGCCATGCTTCCTACCCAAGTCACCAAAGAATGTTGTGAATATCTAACTAGGAATTGAACTTAGAATGTTGCAGTATATGCTTTGAGTCATTTGTATTTCACATAAGCTGTAATGGCCAAAGAGATAAGAGATGGTACAGAGAAAGAACAGGTCCTAAAAGGCTTTAGATGAGAGAGTCTCTGCCCAGGGGTGTCACTGTTGAGAGTAACATGGGATGTCCCACACCAATCAATCATCAATCAAACAAATGTAACATGGGCTTATCCACAGGCCAGGATGATGGGGGGATTTTCTCCATTGAGGTTCCCTCTTCCCAAATGATTCTGGCTTATGACAAATTGGCATAAAACTACTCAGCAGATGCCTTATTTGTATACTTTTTCATTTTGTAATTTGAGCATTAATGTTATACTGAGAGCACTGATGCTGCCCATTCACCAGACTGCTTGTGCTGTGTGCTTTCCTCTAATGGTTTTCTAGTTCCAGCTCTTACATTTAGACCTTTCCACTGTTTTGTGTTAGAATCTGTATGTGGTGTTGGTTGAACATGATCTCTCTTTTCCTTCCCTCCCTCCCACCCTCCCTTCTTCCCCCTCCCTCCCTCCCTCCCTCCCTCCCTCCCTCTCTCTCTCTCTTTCTCCCTCTCCCTTTCTTCTTCCTTTCTTGTCGCACCCTGAATAGAAATGGCTGGCCTGAAACTAAATAAAATATTCTGGGGTTGCATTTTGTAAAATCATCCTGTTTCTTCCTTCCCTTCATTTGTGTGAATTTAGTTTTCTTAGAAGCATTTATTATCCCCATTTAATAGTCAAAACTTATTTGACCAGACAGATGAGTTCATTGTTTTTGCTCTTAGTTTTCACTGTTCTGTGTTTGTCACTCACTACCTGACAGTTTTGGTTACTGTTACTTTGTAAGTTTAAACTCACAAGTGTGAGGAGTTATTTTACTCTGTTGATTTTCAGTGGAGCCCTGTGCACAAATAAATAAATTTATCTAGCATGTTATGTGGAATGGAGATTGCTTCGGCCATACAAATTCCCTCGACATTCCATGAACTTAAGGGTGAATTTTCATGTTATTGCAAAACAAAAATCATTTTAGCAATATGAATTCTTCTAGTCTATGAGCATGGAATATTTCTGATTATTTATGTTTTCTTTAATTAATTAGTGTCACTTGTTTAGCCAGGGCAGCGGGGAGCATGTAGAGTCTGGAGATGCAAAACTACACCATCTTCTGCTTTCCTTGGATAAAAGCTTGACTGTGGGTGGTCCCTGCAAAGGCTTAAGAAAGTGCACTTGAAATGGTAGCCCATTCTTTATTTTTCCAGGAATAATTTGTATGTTTACTTGTAGTTCATTCATCTTGAATAATTGATCTGAGGAAAAACTATAAGGTCTATTTTCAGGATAATAAGTCGGATAATTGTTTTTATAATTAACTAATTTTTCATTCTTTAGAATTTTATATGTACATTCAATAAAATATGATCATACCCCCTCCAACTCCTTCAATATCCGCCCCCTACATATTCTCTCAATATCTTATTGTTCTTCTTCTTTTCTGCCTCATTCTCCTTTGGGAATAAAGCTTTTATTCTATTTCACTTAAAAGCTTAGTTTAAATAAATTTTTATTTAATATGAAATTGTTTGCATTCACCTTTACATGTTGCCTAATATTCAACAATTCTGAAATATTCTTATGAACATATTTTAAATATGGAATGACATTTTTCCTGATTATTTTTGAAATGACTTTTATTTACTGGTGTACTCAGTCTTCTGTACTTATAATTATGAAAAATAAATTTTGTATTGTGTATGTCTTTTATTGTGGTATAATGTGTGTGTGTGTTAGCCTTAATTTCTAAAACCTCCTCCAATTCTCTCTGGGTTTTTATGGTAGCTTACAAATTTTTAATTGTTGTTATGGTTGTTGTTATACTAAACCTTGACACATTTCTTTGAGTTTTTTTACTTTTAAGAAAGACTGTAACCTTTATAAATGATAACATTCTTGCATTTTCTTCCTACCCATATTTTCTATTCTTTTACTATATTGGTTCATATTTATAGCTGTTACAATTCTCTTACTCTTAATAGTATGCTTGACTTCCAACATAGGTGACATGACTATTTTGTAAACATCATTTCACTTTGATTTTTTTTGTATTTTCTCAAACTTGTTTGTCTTTGGCTGATATTCAATATCCACATTGTTTCTCTATGTACATGTGTGCATGGATATTGCTTTCAATTTTATATTCATTAAGGTGATATTTTATTTTTTTTTCTTTTTTCTTTATCACTTTTTACTATCAACCCATTCTCCTACAGGACTCATTATATATCGGGAAGATAGTTTTATGGAATGGATTTTCTTACCACATAAACAAAGTAAAAAACTAAAAACATATATAGAAAAGATAACTGAGCTAATTGTAAAAGGTAGAATAAGGCTACATCAACTGTCAGGAATGGACCCGGCTGAAATAGTAGTGCCTCTTACTAATGCTGAGATTATGTCATTATGGGTAATCAATGAAGATTGGCAAAGAGCTTGCAGTAACTATTTGTGAGAAATTAATAACAAATTTCCAAAAAAACAAACGTATACAATTTATAAAAAGAACTAACTGGATTCTTCCTCATATTGTAAAGGGAATACCAATTCCTGATGCACCAACTTTCTATACTGATGCAAACAAACAGGGAATGGCAAGTTATAAGATAACAAGGTAATCAAAAGTCCATATACCTCCGTTCAAAAGGCAGAATTGTATGTAATCCTTATGGAATTATTAGTTTTTTTCTGAGCCTCTTAACATACTTATTGATTCTCTATATGAAGAAAGAGTCGTATTAAATATAGAAACTGCTGAACTTATTCCCAATAACACAGAATTAACTTCTTTATTTATACAATTACAACAGGTCATCAGAAGCAGAAATAACTCATTATATATTACTCATATTCGATCTCATACAGGTTTACTAGGTCCATTGGCACAAGGTAATGAGGAGATTGACCAATTACTAATAGGAAATGTGTGAGAAGCTTCAAAATTTTATGAGAAACATCATGTTAACAGCTCAGGCTTAAAGAGAAAATTCTCCATCACTTGGCAACAAGCCAAAGAAATAAAAAATGTCCTACATGTTCTTTCTATAACCATATTCTATTACCTGCTGGAAGTAACCCTAGAGGTATTAAAAAGAATGAGATTTGGCAAATGGATGTGTTTCATTTTACAGAATTTGGAAAGCAAAGGTACATACATCATAACATTGATACATATTCAGGATTTCAATGGGCAACTGCTCTAAGTTCAGAAAAGACAAATAGACCAAAGGATCCAACCTAACAAACTGTTTCAATTACTAATTTTTCTAAATTATACATGCAAATCAATTTTTAAGGGCTAGGCCAAAATGATCGATTAGACAGAGATGAAATAACAAAAGCTACAGGTAGCTTTCCCAAGAATTGGCCATTTTTTCAATTTTTAAAGGATACCCCCCAAAATATATTTTCACCTCTTATCCCTAAAGTTAGGATAAAAATTTTTTTTGTTTGTTTGTTTTGATATATGTTATATGTTGTGATTGTCATCGTCTAGGATGAATGGATATGATGAATGGGTGTAAGAATAAATTTATTTGGGGGCAAGGAAAGGGGATGGATTCAGGAATCTCTTCTTTTCATTAAACAATAATTAAAAATATTTCATAAATTTAAGATTATTTAAAAAAATCTTGATTTATCTTTATTAATGAGATTTAAGGTTATATATTATTTTATATATTTATAAAAATTAAGGTCAATTTAATGATATTTTTCATATATTATTTTGTATTATGTTTATTTTGTTTATGTATTATACATAAACAATTCATATGATTGTTCTTATTATAGACACGGAAGTAATAGATATCTTACCTTATTGTATTTTGATAGTCAAAAGATGTAAATATTACCATATATATATAAATTTATGTTTATTTGGTTTATGTATTGTACCTAAACAATTCATGTGATTGTTCTTGATATAGACACATGAGTATGTTAGGAAAAATTGATTGTTTGGTGAGAAAGGAGAAGTGTGGTAGGTTTAGTGTTAGCATATTATAGCATAGGGATAGCAAAAGCCTGAACTTTAAGATAAAAGACTTACTTCCAAAGTGACATGTCCTTGGGAATTCACCAAGGACCAGGACCTCTTTGATCTTAGGGGGGCAGGACATGCCACCAGAGGTGCACGCCCTCTGGAGGTCTCTAGTCATTTCACAGCCCTCTTCAAAAAGCATCTGAATGGCACTGCCCAGAGGCATAACTTGGAAGTGCACGAAAGCTTCTGCCACCGACAATGATATATAAGGCAGGATTCACGTGAACAGAGGACTCTCTCCTGTTCTTGACTTAGCAACATTTTCCTGGACCTGCAGAGAAACACACATCACAGTCTTACTGGGAGGCTTCACTCTCTTGTATCCACTCATTGTGGGGCTGGGGATGGATTCTCCCTGGCATTCTGGACGATCTAAGTGGGGACACTTGCCTACCTTCGGGCCCTGGGGCTTCAGCTTGGAAGCGAGACCCCTGCAGGCCTGCAACATCTGAATGGTGAGCCTAAGTAACTTTTCACTCTAAGACGGTGAAGACGATTCCTGTTCGAAAAACTGTCATGGGATCTATCAAAGGAAATTCAGAGACTTTAAGAGACTTTGGGATGGAAAGATTTGATAAAAGTCAGCCATCCATATGGACCCACGTTTGAGAAACCTTAGGTTAATGTTAAATGTTTGTGTTATAGGTATTAAGAAGTTTTAGGTGCTAGGTTTTAGAATTAGGGTTGGGTTTAGGATTTAGGAATTTTGGGGAGAATTGTTAGGTAATTGTTAAGTTTTAATAAATATGTGTGATAAAAAAATTACTGTTACAATCACTGGTATTTTCTTTCTTTCCTTCCTTCCTTCCTTCCTTCCTTCCTTCCTTCCTTCCTTCCTTTCTCTTTCTTTCTTTCTTTCTTTCTTTCTTTCTTTCTTTCTTTCTTTCTTTCTTTCTTTCCCTTCCTTCCTTCCTTCCTTTCTTTTTCTTTCTTTCTTTCTTTCTTTCTTTCTTTCTTTCTTTCTTTCTTTCCCTTCCTTCCTTCCTTCCTTCCTTCCTTCCTTCCTTCCTTCCTTCCTTCCTTCCTTCCTTTTCTTTCTTTGTATTTTAGTTTAGGACAAGAATTTAAACTAGTATTTTACAATTTTAACTTATCACCATACTTGAGATGAATGGTCACAGAGAAAGTCAAATGGATTGGTCATTCTGAATTGTACTCAGATACCTGAGCATGAGACAAACACAAGGACAGAGAAACTAGAGGGGCAGTTACAGTAAGAAGTAGAGAACAGAGACAGTGATTCATAAAAAAGAGGGGAACATCCCATAGGAGACCCTTTGCTGTTCATGAGGTTGTATGTTTCAGCTTCTGATTCAGTGAGACTGGTTTTTTCTAGTGTGTCATCCCTGACCAGGGCATTATATTTAATATGCATTTCCTTCTTGCATTCATAAAAAATTAGAGGGAAAAGTATAGATTTCAAACATCACTGATGACACTTAAATTAGAAATGTTAAAATAGAAGAAAGCAGGGCTGTACACACTATCATAGTGATGTGCACATTGGAAATGTTTGCGTGTTAGATACCCTCTTGGAAATCTGTGTCTGCATATCAAGGGGCACTTATCAAAAAGCCAAAGCAAGTTTTTCATAGCCCTTGTTAATATGAGCTCATTCTAGAGAGGCCATGTTGATTTGGAGTGAGGCAGTAAGTTAATTAGTGTAGTAAATTACCATAGCACACAAGTGACAATACTGCATCGAAAGCAATTTATTGGTGTTAATTTCTTCATTTGCAAATGGACAAAGTTCACCCGTTGAAACAGATATTTTAACATATACTATAAATTGCTTTTGAACTTGTACATTTTAAAAATTAGATGCAGTTTAGTTAAATTTGAGTGAATGATAGTACTAGAGTGGACCTTCCCCTCTTACATCACATAATTGAGTTTGGGTTTCATATACACACTGTCAGGGCAGATGCAGAATTTTGATGTGTTACCTGTCTTCAGGCAGCTCTTCATTGTGCTCATTATTTTTTTCTGCAGAGTTCACTTTGCTCTTTCCTGCCTTTGGCTTACAGGGTCATGACTTCTTGCTCTTTCAATAGCAATTCGTAGGACAGCTTCTGAAGAATGCTCGGAGATCTAAGGGTAATGTTTAACTTTATTACAATCATCAATAACATACTTGCTATTCATTTAACAGTTTATTATAATTTTTTAGAAGACTTCCATACACTGTGCACTGTTGAGTCACCTGTGCAGTTCTGTAAGACAGGTGGCATCTCATGTCTACAAGGATTGAAGCTGAGGCTCATTTACAAAAAGGATGCTTGGAGTTCAATGCTTTGAATTTTGTCTTTCTATAGAAATAGATGTCTTCTGATCTACAGAGTTTATGTAGCTCATAAAAAATAAGGGGGGGGGGGAGTAGAAAGAACTCTTCGAAGGAAGTCACAATGAAATATATGGTTACAAAGAGAAAAAGAAGCCAGAATAGGAGGATTAGAAGGAGAAGGAAATGGGAGGGCCAGGTAAGGGAGGAAATATGGGAAGGCATAACTAACAATAAGGACCTTTTAAAAACGTACGGAAATCTACTACTGCACAAGCTTCTGAATTATATAAAGGGAATTTAAATGAAGTTACTTTGTAGTGATGAAGACAAGGACCCAACTATGCTAGAACCCCCATTTAAAAGTTAAAGGGATTAAGCTTAAAGATGTTTATGATGTTTCTAAACTCATCCATCTGATAATGTACGCATCTATGATCAGTGTTCATCTCTGCCTTTATTTAGTGCCCCACAGGAAAGCATAATCAATGCTCAGTGTTTCTCTCTGTGACTGTATTTGTAATACTGTTGGAGTTGGCAGCTGTTATTTTCATCTCTCCAATACTTTCCCTTTGTTCTGTTAACATAATTTCTCTTCCTTTGGAAGCATAGTTCTCAGCCACTCCAACTGATCACTCAGCCTAGTCATTAGTACAAGGAATAGGCATGGGTCTCAGTGAGCTGAGCCAGAATACTGCCTTGTATTCTGTTTAAGGAAGTACAGTCTCTTAGCTCTTTTATGATTATGTCAGTAGAATCACCCAAGCTGTAAGCAGAAACAGCCGAATAACTGATAGTGCAAGCCGTGCTACTCTCCTTCAAAAGATAGGAACACACTTTTCACAGAGAGAGGAGACCAATGCAGAGTTAAGAATGGAGACAATCCTGATAATAGGAAAGACCCAAAGTCAGGATTCAAATAGTCCAGTGAGCCAAACATTACCTCATTTGTCTGAGCTGTGTTCAGTTGGGTTTCTGATATGTAAAACTTAAAATAAAGAAAGGAAGTTTAGATACTAATTTTTTCTTTCAAAGCACAGATAAAATGGAACATCTATTATCACAAATTTCTACTATAAGAGTTTAAAATAAAATAATTTTGCTTCTCAAATGAAAATCACAAATAGTATAGAAAATTTCAGCCATGAATTTCAAAAACATTTAAAAAATTAGTTATGACTACAAAGTGAGTGTATAGGAGGAGTTGGAGAGGGAAGAGAGGGTTTGCAGTAATGTAAATGAAGTATACTATATATTAGATTCTTAAAAACAAAAATAAAATAATAAAGCATGGTTTTATGTTGGAGTCAACTTGAACATATGACAAAATAGGCCACAGTAGTCATATTTCACTATTTCATACATTACTCTTCAGAAACTGTTCCTGCACAGTTCTCAGTCTTAGTTCAGATGTCTGCTGCAAATTGCAGCGAAGCTACCTCTGTGACTATTTTACCTGAAAGTACTCATTTCTTGACTTCTTTCTTGATTCATGGAATAGTCAACTCAAAATTCAATGAAGATATACTCCACCTACTAATCTGCTTATTTATATGCCATCATCTCCTGTACTTGAATATCAGCGTCATGAGGACAAGGAATTTTGTCTCAATAAATGAATGAGTCTTTCTAGGTAGACTATGTGGTATGGTAATTATGGCTGTCAAAATCAGAGCATCAAAGACAAGGTGACTAGCTTTGATTAAATCTATATTTTTCCCTTCCTAGGGCTATGTCTAACTCATATCTTGCAATTTACCTTGCAGGTTGTCATGGCCTATGGTAAATTTGGAAGCGAGCAGAAGTGACATGTTATCCTAGAGCCTTGTCAATTTAATTTCCCATACATTGAGATGCTATCATTTTAGTGCACCATTAGTGTGGGTTATGGCCTCCATTCTCTGAAGCCAAGTGTAGAGGCAGCACAGTTAGCTTGGCACCTGCATGTGTTGCCCACAAGCCCTGTGCCTCTGCAAACTCCATACTGCAGACTGTGCAGCCTTCCTAAGGAAAGCTCCTGGAACCTTGAGGGACCACTTGAAAGAAAGCTGCCCACTTACCTAGGGTGGAGTTTAATGTGCAAATAAAATCAATTACTTATCTACTGTAATTAGAGGGATATAAAAGTTAAATTGGTAGTATTCTGAATATATAAAATTGAAAATGTGACTATTTTTCACTGGTAGAAATACAAATTCACTTTCCAGTTAAAAGTACTTGAAAAGGATTATGGTCCTAAATCAGTGTACTATTCTACTATTTTGTAATTTGCTTTGTAATGCTAATATTATTAGTAAAAAATTCAACTCAGATCTCATTAAAGAGACTGGGTTGCTTGTTCTTCTAGGATGGTTAGTCTGGTTAGTCTACTGTGGAACATTCCATGGATGTTACATGATTGGTTAGAATAATTTGATTACTCTATGATCAGCAACTGGAAAGTCTAGTCATAATAGCATTTTTGTCTTCATTTTGTCCCCTGATAACACATTCATGAAGCCAGTCAAGCTGAATCAAATCTTTCTGGGAGGCAGAAGTCTTGCAAACTGCCTCTAACAACATCTGCCACACAAAGAAAGAAAATATGGCTTACTAATTGGTATGTCATAAAAAAACCCGAGGGACTGAATGGTGGTGGTTTTGAAGCCATGGACTTTTCTGAGACCTTATGCTAAAGAATACACAGTTCCTGGTTCTGTAACATGAAAAAAATCTCATACTTGAAGCTTGACTTGACATCCTACCTTTGTGGTCACCAAACAAGAATGGAAAATAGATTTATAAAGATAATTTCTTATTGATTCTTTGCAAATTTCACATCATATACCCCAACCACACTCATTTCCCAGTCCTTCCATATCTGCCATCCACCCTTGTAACCTCCTCCCCAAAATAAAATAAATAAATAAGTAAAACCATCTCTCCATGAAAGCTGTGGTACAGTATGCCACACACTATGCCCTTTTGCCCAAACAGCTTTACTTGCAAGTATTCATTGGAATGAGTCATTGGTTTGGTTCTAGGCCTCTGGCTTCTGCTACACCATCGATACTGCACCATCACCGGGACTCCTCTCAGACATCCTGCTGTTCCTGTGTCATGGATATCCTGCAGCTTTGGTTCTACAGGGCAGGATTCTTCATGCTTTCCTGCAGTTCATAGATAGGGTAGAAGTTGGCATGGGCCAACTCAAAGCCCTGAATGTGGGCCTGGATGGTCGCTGAGTGGGTCAGTTCACCAGCTGTCCTACGCCCATGCCCACTGGGGTCAGCTTTTTCTCACTGCCCAGGCCAGGGCCAAGACCACCTTTACCTTTTTCACACGATTGGGGCCATCTCTCCTGCACCAACCTGGTGAGGGGCAGGGCCACCTTAGCGTGGCCTTTAGACATCAAAATGGCTGGAGACAATAGGATAGAATATGGACATCTGTATAGCCTGTGGTGGTGACATGGGCCTGAGCATGTCACATGGACATGAACATCAACATAGACTCCTGCTGTGGTAGGGCCACAGACCCAGACATGGCCCTCTGGGGAAGAATGACCTCGTCATCACCATAGCATCAGATGGCAACTCAGGCCTCCCACATCAGGCTGTTCTTCATTGCTGCTCATCTCCAGTTCTGCCTCTATTCATAGTGCACAAACTTCTCTGATTCTCTCTCTCCCATCTCTCTACCACATGCTTGCTCATCTTACTAGCGTCCACCCATTTGCCCAACCTTCCAACTACCTGCCAGCCAGCACTGTGCTGTCTTCTGCTCACTCGAACCACTAGCCACTGGGTGTGCATCTGCCAGATTTTTTTTTTAATCATGGTTGTGAATTGTGTTTTATAAATTGAAGTAGTTAAGGCTTGGTGAAATAATAGTCAAAGAAAAAGACCTTCCCACTACTCCTTGATTCCTCACAAGTAGCCACTGCTAAAATTTGCTTGCTTTAGTCTCTAATTTGGGGATATTTTCATTAAGGTATAAAGACTCTTGCTCTTTCATCATCAGAATTGGTTGAGAGATATGTTTGGAGAAGTATATTGTTTTGATGACAGAATTTAACCAAGTGGCATGATGGCTGTGATGATGTTATTACTCTGTGTGGGCAAGTTCTCATTCCTCACTGAAATCATTGGCTTCCATGTCCTAAGCTTGTGTCTACATATCATCTTTCCAGAAAGTCAGACAAGGAATGGATTCTGAGGGTCCATTATTCAGCGTGTACATTTTTCTGTATCCTCTGGATTTATATTCTGGACTTTTAGAGTCCCATCTGAGTGTTAGTACTCCTAAGGCCTCAGGCTTGGATACATTGAGTTTAGGTTATTTACAATAAATGTCTTGCCTCTGGGACAGGGTTGGGGATTACTGACTGCTGGGTAGTTGCTCCACTTCACAAGGAAATGGAGTTTCGAGATCTGATATGTTCCTCTCTGTCGTGGGTACATGATCCTTCAGAGGGAGAAGAATGAAAATTTCTTCTGGTTTGTCTGGTTAATTTTCAGACTTGATTATTTTCCATGCTAGAATAAATGTAGGCAAGCACAGGCACAGAAGTACAAAAGTAATATGTGAAACAGAGTCTTTGTCTCATTATTAATCTCATTTTATTGCTGCTAGTCTCTGTACTCACCAAATCGGTATTTTATAATATATGTTAGCAAAATGATGACAACTAGTATCCACCAGGTACCTTGGCTTGTTACTGTAACCCCTTTTTTACAGGATTGGATTTTGATTTGATTAAAATATTTAATATAGTGGCACTTCTCTATTGAATTTGGAATAACCAGCTCAGGGTTTTCTTGAGGAAACATTTATTACAGACAGGTAATTACTAGGGAAAACTTTGATGGTATGTTATTCTCTCAGAATATTAGACTATTGTCTGGGGACTTAATGTCACTGCAGACAATGGAACACTTATGGATGAGTCATAAAGATGACATAATAATATGAAATTTCAGAAGAATGAGGATAACATCGACAGCACATTGTACTTTGTCTAAGCACACATTCAGGTGATGTGATGCAAATAGAATCTGGAAAACTCTAATTTGAATAGTCTATAGAAGAGTTATATTTCTTTGCACATATTATCAACTTGTACTATTTACACTAAAAACAATAGAAACTTATGTGGGTGGTAAGTAGAAAAATAGGAAAATATAATTTGTATCCTAAATAGCCAAGCAAGTTTTAACTATTTAATTTTTAGTTCGATTAAAAATCCTTCTAAAATAGGAAAAATGAGAGTTAACAGGTAAGAATATCTTATTCTGAAGAGCCGTAGTCAATCATTGTGAGAATTTGTTGTTTAAGCATGCTGAGATATTAGTATATGTCTGTTAGATTATTTGTATCTTTCCATTAAAAAGCTTTGAAGTCATTTTACTATAAGTGACACTAGATATTGCTCCTGGGAAAGTAGCCTAAGGATCTCTATCTGCTCTCTATCCCTGCTATTTCAAATGATCTGAAATTTAGTGGCATAAAATGACCAAAACTTCTTACCTCATGGTTCAGTAACTGTTGTACAGTGCAGAATGCTCTTCTGAAGTTCAGGTGTTGTAGGACTGTGTCAGTCTTCTTGAGGCCCTAGCCTAGCAGCCCCTTTTCAGTGGGTACAGGTTGCCTAGTTCTTGGCTTGAGACCCCTTCTCCACCTTCACAGCCATCAATATAGCATCTTTCTGCTCCTTCTGCTACTGCTGCCTCTTCTTGGGACAGGGAACGTTCTTGTTCCTTAAGGACTGATTAGATTAGAGCCATCTGGAAAATCCAGAAAAACTTTCCATTTCAAGGATTATAATCTGATTCACATTTGAAAGTTTCCTTTTTCCATGTGAAGTAACACATCAAAGAGTTCTGGTGTAAGTAACTGAGGGTCCATTGTTCTGCCTATCACAGGCTCTAATCTTGGATTCTCTGGCAAAACAGTGATGCAGACCGAGTATCATGTACAAATCTCATGTCTGCACTGCAGCTCCTATGCTGTTTTGCTGAAGGCACTGATACCCTTCCATCAGAGCTATCATGTTCTCCCCATGCATTTGAAAACTAGGTAGAATTGAATTTCTATCATGCTCTAGGCACTTAGCTAGCAACTAATAAAATCAAATTCAAGATAGAGGTCATTTCCTTTAGAATTTTTCAGTATGGTAAAACAATAATTAAATAGTGTAACAGGTGTGTGTTGGCTGTCATCAGATTTTATGAAATACTCATTACACTGAAAATTTTGGCATGATATCCCAGAAAAAGGGATCTAATTTCTCTGGATGCTTCAAAGAGGACTGCATGTGTACATATGCATATTCATATGTGTAGCCATGTAGAAGTTTAAAAATAGTGGAGGTAGAGAGGCATTCAATTTAATTTTACAATTGTATTCTGGTGATAATGGTGATTCAAGAAACAAATAATGCTTCTGCTTTCATGGAGCTCAAAATAGCTGGATTCTTTAAGAGTTAAATGATACAGAAATGGGAAAGAAGGAATACCCTGGGTCTATCCTCCAAAACCCATTAAACAGGACCATTTAACAACTTGTAATCTCTTCCCCTAAATAACAGAGTTTTCAGTTGTCCTTCAAATAACCGAAAAAGGGGGGGGTGCGGAGAAACACCCTCCCCACCCTCTGGGTATGGGATGTCGCTCTCTTAAAATGACTTCCTGCTGATTTGGGTCGTAGTAAACCTGTTTGGGGCCCAAACCAAAATGGAAAAATAGTTAAAAATGTTAATACAATCCTTTTATGTTCAGTCCTTCTGTTCTCAGCTGTTTAGATGTCCTAAGGAGTTTGTAGGAAGAAGCTGAACTTCCAGGCTTTACTGAGGTTCTGGCTGGGGCATTGTGTAGGGCTGAACAGTCTTAGCGATATTGAGTTGTTTGGTTGTAGGCTTTTGATGGAGACATCTATTGAGGGAGTCTGTCAGGCTGAATCATCTGGGTCACTCGTCTTCTTTTGGTGTCTGATTCTGATTTCTGCTGAGGTTTCCGTTTTCCAGTTGTCCCTGGGTTCCTTGAATGGATGCTTTGATTCTCCTGGAAAGATAAGAACAGAGCCCTGCCCTAATCCTCACTCAGGGACAATCGCCCTCTTTTTTTTGTGTGTGTGGGGGGTAGGTAATATTTCTCCTGAAGCAAATTTGGTTTTTGACAATATATGAAGTGTTATCTTTCAATCTGGTTTAAAGAAGAAATTATTTTGTTATTTTGGAGCTAAACCAGCTTTAGTGTATATATTTTGAGGTCTCGAAGGACAATTTGTTTGTGTTGTGTGGGCCTTTTTTTTTTTTTTTTTTTGGTTTTTTCGAGACAGGGTTTCTCTGTGTATCCTTGGCTGTCCTGGACTCACTTTGTAGACCAGGCTGGCCTCGAACTCACAGTGATCTGCCTGCCTCTGCCTCCCAAGTGCTGGGATTAAAGGCGTGCGCCACCACCGACCCGGCTTGTGTGGGCCTTTTGTAAGTAGCTTTTAAACTTAGGTCCTTCCAAATCCTATGTGTGTGTCTCTGCATTCTAATTATTGGGATCCGAGACCTGTGGTTCCCATCTGAAGGGATTAAAGATGTGTTCCACCACTCCTGGATCAAAGTTTTTCTCTATTTAGAGTTTGTTTTGTATCAGGCTGACCTTGAGCTCTGAGATCTGCCTGTTTCTGTCTCTAGTGTGTTGGGGTTAAGGGTGTACTCTTCTTGAATGATGGGATTAAGGGAGATTTTTTTTTTGCTTATGAAAGAGTTGTATCTGATTAAAGTATGGAAAGCTGAGATCCCAGTCTGTGACGTCACTGGCCAGCTTCCAAGCCTCGGGAGCGGCAAGGCTATTGGAGATGAACTGCAGATTTACCCCCTACAGGAACCAACCCCAGGCAAACTGTGAGATATTTGAAACTGTCCTATATCGAACTTTTGTACTACTAAGGGCCCTTCCGGCAGGGAATCAGAGCTTACTTGTGCACAGCTCCGCCACCTGAATTAATTAGGTCCCCACCTGGTAGGCGGGATTGAATGACTTACCATATAGGGGTGGAGTAAAGCAACTCCTACACCACAGTGCCCCCTTTGGACCCAAGTCCAGAAGACAGCAAAAAAAAAAAAATCCCACATGGCCAGAGGCCCGAGACAAAAAAAAACAGAGCGAAATGTCTCCAACAAAGGAAAGCAGTGCTATTCCATCCAGCCCGAACCACCTCACCACAACTGAAACACATGAAAACGATGACAATTCTACATTATGGAAAGTGATATAGTCCCTTCATGAAGAATTTAAAACTATGAAGGAATTCAAAGAAGCCACAATTCTACAAGTCAAAACAACGGATAACATCATTAAAGAGCTCCAAGCCAAGGTGACCCAGCTTGAACAGGAAAAGGATAAAGCAACGAAAGATCTCCAGACAAAAACAAGCAAACTGGAGAAGGAAATGTACAAAATGAACACTACCATTCAAGACATGAAAATAGAAATGGAAACAATAAAGAAAACACAGTCAGAGTCAAAAGAGGAAATGGAGATTCAAGAGAAGAGAACAGGAACTACGGATGTGAGTATGAAAAATAGGATGCAAGAGATGGAAGACAGGATCTCAGGCATGGAAGATTCGATGGAAGAAATCAGTACAACATCCAAAGAAAATGAGAAGGCTAAAAAATCTCTCACCCACAACATCCAAGAAATCAAGGACTCAATGAAAAGACAGAACCTAAGAATTATAGGCATAGAGGAAAGAGAAGACTCCCGACTCCATGGTCCAGGAAATATCTTCAACAAAATCATAGAAGAAAACTTCCCAAACCTAAAGAAAGAGATGCCTGTAAAAATCCAAGAGGCTTACAGAACACAAAACAGATTAGATCAGAAAAGAAACTCCTCTCGCCACATAATAATAGAAACTCCAAATGTAGAGAACAAAGAAAGGATATTAAAAGCTGTAAGAGAAAAAGGCCAAGTCACATACAATGGCAGACCCATCAGAATCACACCTGACTTCTCCTCAGAAACTTTAAAAGTTAGAAGGGCCTGGATGGATGTCCTACAAGCCCTGAGAGAATATAGGTGCCCAGTCAGACTACTATACCCAGCAAAACTCTCTATCAACATAGAAGGAGAAAACAAGATATTCCATGACAAAATCAAATTCAAACAATATCTCCTCACAAACCCAGGCCTACAGAAGATCCTCGAAGGAAAATTCCAACACAGAGAAGGTAACTACACTCAAGAAAACAGAGGAAATAGAAACCTCCAAAGCAACTAAACAAAAGAGAAACACAAGACAGCCAGCTAAACCAAAATAATGGTAAATAACAACTCCTGGTCACTAATATCCATCAACATCAATGGACTCAACTCGCCAATAAAAAGACACACACTTACAGACTGGATCCGTAAACAAGACCCATCTTTTTGCTGTATACAAGAAACACATCTCACTATTGAAGATAAACACTACCTCAGAGTAAAGGGCTGGGAAAAGGTCTTCCAAGCAAATGGACCCAGGAAACAAGCTGGAGTAACCAACCTAATATAAAAAAAAAATAGACTTCCAATTGAAGTTAATAAAAAAAGACAGAGAAGGGCATTACATACTCATTAAAGGAAATATCCACCAAGAGGTCATCTCAATATTGAACATCTATGCCCCAAATACAAAGGCACATACAATTATAAAAGAAACACTTCTAAAACTTAAATCGCACATCGATCGAAACACTTTAATAGTGAGAGACTTCAACACCCCACTCACAACTATGGACAGATCATTAAGACAGAAGCCAAACAGAGAAATAATGAGTCTAACAGAGATCTACAGAATGTTTCACTCAAATACAAAAGAATACACCTTCTTCTCAGCACCTCATGGAACCTTCTCCAAAATCGACCATATAGTAGGACACAAAGATAGCCTCAACAGATACAAGAAAATTGAAATAACCCCTTGTATCTTATCAGACAACCATGGAATAAAGCTTGACTTTAATAGCAAAAGAATCAACAGAAAGTCTACACTAACATGGAAATTGAACAATTCTTTACTAGAGGACCACTGGGTCAGGGAAGAAATAAAGAGGAAATCAAGAGTTCTTAAAATCCAACGTAAATGAAGACACAACATACCCAAACCTATGGGACATAATGAAAGCTGTGCTATGAGGAAAGTTCATAGCACTAAGTGTCTTCAAAAAGAAAATTGTGACAGCTCATATTATCGAATTAACAGCTAAACTGGGTGAATTGGAAAAAAAAGAAGCAAACACTCCCAAGAGGAGCAGAAGGCAGGAGATCATCAACCTTAGGGCTGAAATCAACAACTTAGAAACAAAAAGAACTATAGAAGAATCAACTCAAGAAACCAAGAGTTGGATCTTCGAGAAAATCAACAAAATAGACAGACCCTTAGCCAAATTAACTAAAAGACAGAGGGAGAAAACACAAATCAACAAAATCAGAAATGAAAAGGGTGAAATAACAACAGGCATTGAGGAAATCCAGAGAATATTTGGATCCTACTTTAAAAATCTATACTCCACCAAATTTGAAAACTTAAGTGAAATGGTCAATTTTCTTGATAGATTCCACCTACCAAAGCTAAATCAAGATCAGATAAACAGATTAAACAGCCCTATAATCCATAAGGAAATAGAAACAGTCATTAAAAATCTCCCAGCCAAAAAAAGCCCAGGGCCGGATGGCTTTAGCACGGAATTCTACGGGACCTTCAAAGAGGAGCTAACACCAGTACTTTTCAAACTCTTTCACAAAATAGAATCAGAAAGAACATTGCCAAACTCATTCTACGAGGCCACTATCACCCTGATTCCTAAACCACACAAAGACCCAACAAAGAAAGAGATCTTCAGACCAATCTCCCTCATGAACATAGATGCAAAAATACTTAATAAAATACTAGCAAACTGAATTCAAGAACACATCAAAAGTATCATACACCATGATCAAGTAGGCTTCATCCCAGGGATGCAGGGATGTTTCAAGATATGAAAGTCTATCAACGTCATTCACCATATAAACAAGATGAAAGAAAAAACCACATGATAATCTCACTACATGCAGAAAAATCATTTGACAAAATCCAACACCCCTTCATGCTAAAAGTTCTGGAGAGAACGGACATACAAGGGCCGTACCTAGAAATAATAAAGGCAATATACAGCAAGCCAGTGGCCAACATCAAAATAAATGGAGAGAAACTTGAAGCATTTCCTCTAAACTCAGGGACAAGACAAGGATGTCCACTTTCACCATATCTATTCAATATAGTACTTGAAGTTCTTGCTAGAGCAATAAGACAACTAAAGGACATCAAGGGGATAAACATCGGAAACGAAGAAGTCAAATTATCCCTATTTGCAGATGATATGATAGTATACATAAGCGACCCCAAAAATTCCACCAGAGAACTCTTACAGCTGATAAACACCTTCAGCAAAGTGGCTGGATACAAAATTAATTCAAAAAAATCAGAAGCCCTTCTTTATACAACAAACAAATGGGCTGAGAAAGAAATAAGGGAAACAACCCCCTTCACAATAGCAACAAACAACATAAAATACCTGGGGGTAACTCTAACCAAGCAAGTAAAGGACCTGTACAACAAGAACTTCAAGCCCTTGAAGAAAGAAATGGAAGAGGCCTTTAGAAGATGGAAAGATCTCCCATGCTCATGGATAGGTAGGATCAACATAATAAAAATGGCCATCCTACCAAAAGCAATATATAGATTCAATGCAATTCCTATCAAAATACCAACACAATTTTTTGTAGACTTGGAAAGAGCTGGCCTCAATTTCATATGGAACAACAAAAAGCCCAGAGTAGCTAAATCAATCCTGTACAATAAAAAAACATCTGGAGGTATTACCATCCCAGATTTCAAGCTGTACTACAGAGCAATAGTTGTAAAAACAGCATGGTATTGGTATAGAAACAGACCAGTAGATCAATGGAATCGAATTGAAAATCCAGAAATAGACAAACACACTTATGGCCACCTAATTTTTGACAAAGAAGCCAAAACGGCACAATGGAAGAAGGACAGCATCTTCAACAAATGGTGCTGGTCCAACTGGATGTCCATTTGTAAAAGAATGAAGTTACACCCATACTTATCACCCTTTACCAAACTTAAGTCCAAGTGGATCAAAGACCTTAACATAAGGCCGGTCACACTAAATCTACTAGAAGATAAAGTAGGAGAAACCCTCGAACTAATTGGCACAGGCGACAACTTCCTGAACAGAACACCAACAGCTCAGGACTTGAGATCAACAATCAATAAATGGGACCTCATGAAACTGAAAAGCTTCTGTAAGGCAAAAGACACTGTCATTAGAACAAAATGGCTGCCTACAGACTGGGAGAAAATCTTCACCAACCCCACATCTGACAGAAGGCAAATATCCAAAATCTACAAAGAACTCAAGAAATTAAATGCCAAGAAACCAAATAATCCAATCAAAAAATGGGGGACGGAGCTAAATAGAGAATTCACAAAGGAGGAATCCCTAATGGCTGAGAGACACTTGAAGAAATGCTCAACATCCTTAATCATCAGAGAAATGCAACTCAAGACAACTCTGAGATTCCATCTCACACCTGTCAGAATGGCTAAGATCAAAAGCTCAAATGACAGCACATGCTGGCGAGGGTGTGGAGAAAGGGGTACCCTACTCCATTGCTGGTGGGAATGCAGGCTTGTGCAACCACTATGGAGGTCAGTCTGGCGATATCTTAGAAAACTTGGAATAGCTCTGCCTCAGGACCCAGCCATACCACTTCTGGGTATACACCCAAATGCCTCTTCACGGAATCATAAGGAAGTTTCCTCATTTATGTTTATAGCAGCCTTATTTGTAATAGCTAGAAACTGGAAGCAACCCAGATGTCCCTCAACCGAAGAATGGGTTAAAAAACTGTGGTGCATCTACACAATGGAATATTATTCAGCTATCAGGAACAATGAAATTATGCAATTTGCAGCCAAATGGATGGAACTAGAAAAGCACATCCTGAGTGAACTAACCCAGACTCAGAAGGATCATATGGCATCTATTCACTTATAATAGGATTTTAGCTATATAGTAGAAGGTATCGATACTACAACTAACACACCAAAGGGAACTTGGACATAGACTTTTTATTTTTTATTTTTATTCTTTATTTATTTTTTATATATTAGTTATGTTTTTTCTATTTTTTAGTCTTTTTTATCTATTTGTCTGCTTATTTGTTTGTTTTTTAGTTCTCTCTCCCGGGCAATGAGACACTTTTCACTGGTGGTACTGCCTCGTAGACCCCCAATGAATGAGGAGGCTCTTGGCCCTCATACGACCTCTCAACTGAGATGAGGGACTGTTATATAAGGACACCCCACCCCAGAGAAATGGGATGGAAGGGTTAGGAGGTAAAGAAAAAAATGAAATGTGATTTTTCAGCCTTTTACTACTAACTGTCATAAACTGTTTAGGATAATTAAGAAATGCAAAGTAATGGTTATCCAAGCCGGTCATTCTGTTAGGTACTATGACAGCCTATTATAGTTACTAGCTAAGCTAATCAGAAATAAACCTGCTAAGAGACAAGCAACATCTGCTTACCCTAATATAAGAGATAGATAGGGCCTCTTCAAAAACCTCAAGAGATCTGCAGAATATGGCATTCAAAGATGTTTTCATAACTTTAGATTTTTTTATATCCAGACATATCAACTCCTGACAGCACCCCCTATTCTCCTCCAAGTAGAAGATGAGCATCGAAGAATCTCCAGTGGGAGATGATTGAATTAGTCGCAAGCCTATCTCTTGGTAGGAAAAGTCCCTTGCTCCAACTCTAGACAGAATGCTGTCCAAAAAGGACAAACCCTGGAAGCAGGTAAGTCGACAGCCTAGCTCTGCCAAGACAGGGTAGGTAAGTCCTTTATAACCCCTGCTCTACAATCAATGTCTGTCAGAGAAGCGGGGCCAAACAACTGAAAAGCGATGCTGTAATGTATGGAGAGAAAATGTGAACTATCCAGTCATCCACAGGCATGTCATTTCTTAGTTTGGGAAGCTGCAGGCCCTGTACTTCCTATAAAATCAGATATATTTATCCCTCTCAGGTCTCTGAGGTGATTGAAGAACAGATAGATAGAGTCTCATAATTAAATTTTGAGTTGTTTAGGAGTCAAGAGAGTGTTATAGATCTAAGAAGATACTTTTAAAATTGTTTTGCAGTTAGTATGAATGTTGAGTCAGATATAGACCTTTAAACTCATGGAGATGGTTAGATAGTAGAATGCTAAAGTCAGGTACCAAATACATATGGACTGGTCATTGGGAATGTACGTTAAGCCATATAACCCTCATAACTGTGGCCTAATTACCTCTGTTGTACTGTATTGTATTTATTATTATAAGAGAAAGAGCCATTTGTTGGACTGAAAGGGGAAACTGTAGGGGGAAATAAGATATACCTTAAACTTAAAAGAAAGAAAAAAAGGGAATAGGATGGGGGGTTGAGGGTGGGACTGGTGGGGGAATAGGGAGGGGACTGTGATTGAGATGTAACTTGAAGAAATAAAAAAAATAAAGGAAAAAAAGATAATAAAAATGTATGGAAAGCTGAAACTAGGGTAAGCTGAAAATACATTAGATATATATAACCTATTGAACATTAGGCTTAGAAATATATTGAGTCTTTAGGTCAAGTTCCTCTACCCTCATGATTATGTGGATGATTTGAAACTGTGGGCCCTGTTGCTACCCAGATTCACAGGAGTGTTGTACTTTAGATTGTTAGCCTAGTAACATTTCCATTGAACGCACACTGCTTTTGTACCATTATGAAGTTAAAATAATTAAGTTGGAGCTTAACAAATTGGGACTCTGTCTTAAGGTGACTTTTTATCTTCAGTGACAAACAGTTTAGCTCATAATAAATAAAAAGTAAATTTCTGTTGAATGAATAAAATGGGAGGTTTGGGCTACACAATTGTTTAATCTGATAACTTTCTTTCTCCCACCTTTCTGTATTCTTCTTTCTTTCTGTCTTTGCTAGAAATCCAAAATTAATACTCTGGTAGAAAAATAAAATACTAAGGTCAGTGTATTTTTAGTTTTAGTGTTTTAGAATATGTTATTTGATGATTTGGTTTCTTTTTTCGGCCTTGTAGCATTACTAAGAGTAATATTCTCTGTGGGAAGAAATAGCTAAGTGTATGGCTTTCTGTTTGCTTTCATGCATATGAACATAGTTACACGTGTTCTTGGATGGGCTAGAGAAGTCTTTTATTTTTGCATGAATCTTTCATCTCATTGCTAGTAAGATGAGTCCAGGTTCTTCTCAAGTGCGAGGTCTAAAGATTCTTTCATGGGAGTATAGTAATCAACTATTAAACAAATTATTAATTAAAGTCATGGTTCTAGGAAGTATTTTTTTATATTGCCTAAGTACTGCTCCTAATATTTTAAAGTTAAAAGCATGGATTAAAAGGAGATATAGGCTCCATGCATAAGAGCTGAACATATTCTAACTATTGCAGTTCTTAACCAACCACCATGCCATTTATCTATTCTTAGTAATAAGATACTGCAGTATAGGAAACACAGAAAAACAGGTCCTTGTAAATGCTGATAAGGTAAACATAGTCTCAGCACCAGAGGGGGAAGGGATAAGTATGTCTCAGCTCTTTTTATTGCTCTCAAGTTGGGTACAAAATCTGAGAAAATTGGAGTTCATACTCTTACAGAAAAAAACAAGAGTGATATTTATAAAGACAGGATGTAGACTTGCCATAAGAAGTGTTTGAAGCTACTTGTATTTGATGTCTTTGTGTCCCATGTCACTTTTATCTTGGATCAACTTGGTACCATGTATACAGAACACACACACATTCACGCATGCATGCATATACTCATGCATACACCTACATATGCAAATATGTATGTACAGCATAAAAATATGACATATGTGCATGCATACAAAGATCATTTTGTTTCTATCATTCCCTATTTGTAATGTTAGTCCTCTAAACAGTAGATGCTTTTCTGAATAGAAACTACGTGTATGGATGGAAATTTCTTTTACAAATAAAAACTTAACATAACCAACTAAAAGATTAGAAAGTCCTTGCAATGTATCGTCTTTTTAAATTTTTAAAAAATCATCATACAAAATTTTCATGTGTAGCAGAATTCACTTCATGAAACATGACTGGGGACACAACATGTGACAGTGCTCTAGGCTCAGAATGCCTCTTGAACTGAGCATTTATTAAGTAACAACTGCATGCAATGTTGCTATGCAATCATTAAACTGTGTTCATGAAGAACTGAAGGTTTACCTACTACACTGCCAGGGAAAACAAAGACAAAGAAGTAGAGATAGAAAAAATACATGGGACCAAAACAATGCTTTAGGTCTTAAGAGACATTTCATCTTCTGGATGTACAGACTTTTTCCTTCTGTCCCTAATTTCCAAGGGACAGAATGCTCTTTGATGAAGTAGGGTGTACTTCTTTCTCAGACAAGGCTGTTGGCAACACCAAATAGTGGGTTTTACTGTGGTATTTAATAAGTACTTGGTTTTTTTGATTCTCCATTCTAATTCCTCTTTGTCCTTTGTTCCCTTCTTGCTGGTTCCCCCTTGCCACCCCTCCCTCTAGTAACTCCTTTTCTGTTTTCATGTCATGTATTTTGTTTTTTTACCTATCTATAATCATCTTTATGACTTTTTTCTCATCCTTTTATGGTCCCTTTCTAGTTTCATGACCAATACCTGCCTTCCCCCAAACAAATATTAAAATTAAAATCTAAGATCCACATATAAAAGAAAACATAGTATTTGTCTTTCAGAATCTGATATACTTCATTTAACACAATAGTTTCTACACTCAATCATTTTTCTGCAAATGTCATGATTTTATTTTTCAGAGTAAAATTTTGTTCAGCCATAACTTTTCTTTAAAAATTAGATTAGTGGCTTTGGGGCATAGCCTTTAATAAATAAGGCAAACACATTTTCTCTGCCAGCTTGACTGGAGTTTATGGAAACTTTAGAACATCTTAAAGCTTGCTTTGTTTTAATTGATTTTGTGTTTCATTCATTTTAGAAAGATAATCTTAAATGGGATGGAGTTTTAGAGTTTATAAATTACCATAAATCCAAATCTGGGCGTTTTGTTTTCCTCTAAGTTTCTTGTGTTTAGTCTAAATTGGAAAAAAAAATTCCACCTTTTTGTAAGCAGTTTCAAGTTTCTAAGAAATATCTACCAAGAAGGATACTGCTATAGACTGAATGAACAAGTAAAAGGAGGAAGAATGGGCTTATGAGAGCTCCTATTTATGACAGTATGAATTGAGGCTTCTAAACTGTCACTGACCAATTAGGAACTCCCAATATTTTAATGGTCTTAGTACTCTGAGGAATACGGTAGTTAGTTCAGTGTGAGGTTGAGAGCAGAAAGTATCTCCAGCCATGTTTACTATTCAACCTGGAGTTTATTCTCTAATATGGTATTTCAGTATCATTTAGGTATTAGCAAGGAAAAAAGGTTCCCTGTGAATCTTGGAGCACTTCTATGGGGCAAAAGAGGTTGTTTTTAATGAGGTTAAAAATGTGCACAATGGAATTCTACTCTGGTATCAGAAACAAGGATATCATGAAATTTGCAGATAAATTGATGGAACCAGAAAAGATCATTCTGAACAAGCTAATGCAGACCCAAAAAGACACACAGGATATTTACTCAATCATAAGTGAATATTTGTCAATACATAGAGGATCGTCATGCTGCAATCCACAGACTCAGAGAAGCTGAATATCAAGGAGGGCTCAAGGGATAACCTTGAATCCCTCTTAAGTAGGGAAGATAAAATAAACATTGCAATTGGAGGGAGGGAGGGATCTGGGCAGGAACCCAGCATTGCTGCTGTCCCAGAAACCTTATCCAAAAGATAATGAAGCAAAGATTGGAAGTCTTGAGGAAGCTTTGCTGGGGAGGGTTTGAGGAAGCTGGGGAGGGGGTTGAGATCAAGGACTCCACAGAGAGACCCAAATAACCAATGAACTCAACACACACGGTGGCTTAAAGAAACTGAACCACCATGCAAGGAGCTTGTAGGCCCATTAAACATGAAGCTGAGGGGCTGCTTGGTCCTCAAGTGGATCCCCAAACAATGGGAACAGGGTCTATCTCAGACCATGTTGCCTTCCTCAGGAGCTCATGTTCCTGGCAGAGCTGCCTTGTGTTGCATTGGTGGAGGAGGAGGAGTCACTTAGTCCTGATGAGGCTTGGTATGGCAGGGTTGGTTGGTGCTCAGTGGGGAGGGGGAGAGGGAGGGTGGGTGTGTAGGGGGGTGGTACTGGGAGGAGAGGAGGGAGGGTGTTGGGGATTGAAATGTAAGAGAGAGAGAGAGAGAGAGAGAGAGAGAGAGAGAGAGAGAGAGAGA
>CAJQZJ010032535.1:3513270-3571622 GCA_907164525.1 Lophiomys imhausi
CTCTCTCTCTCTCTCTCTCTCTCTCTCTCTCTCTCTCTCTCTCTCTCAGATTTTCACATTGGTGCCTACTTCCATTTTTCAAGTAAATATACTGTAAAGTTTTGTTGACTAGAAAATTTTTAAACCCAAACCACCACATAGATAATTGGGAGATAAACAAGAGAACCTTACTTTAAAATCCTTGCTATGTCACTTATTAGATATATAGCCTGAACATGATACCCACCTTAAATCTTAATGGTGCAATCTACAACAATGGAGAGGTAAGCATGAGATAATATTTCTCCCTCATCATGTTACTGGGGGAGCTAATTTGCGCACAATGTTCATCAGAAACTGACCACACAGTTGCTTCCACTGCTCCCTGCACAGTGTTCAGCAAGTCTTTGGCTCCATTTATCTTCTGGTGCAGACGATGAGTCAGAGTTATTTACTTCACTTTTCCGCAGAAACTTTCACACTTATAAACATTAACTGACAAAGGACATACCAGGAATGAATATAAATGGAAGGGTGAAAGAGAAAAGTGAAGCAGAGCCTTCTAATTACGGTGATTATTAAGCTAAGCTGGAATTAACCTGTTGGTATCAGTGCTTATCAGGAAGACGTCATCCTCAGAACATATAAAATATCACCCCCTTAATCTAAAATGAAGCTAGCTGATACATGTTGGCTAAGACAGCATCCTCAAAGACAGGTAAGTATCCTAAAAGTGAAAAAAAAATTCTATATTAATGCCTTGGTTTTCAAATAAGAAACTAAAAGGAGTTAATGTCAAAATCCTCACTGAAATAATGTCTGCATACATCAATATGAATACCTCTTTTCTTCAAATAAAAGCTCAGGTTTTGGTTTTTTTTTTTTCAAATCAATGTAACGCTTCAATGTTTCCATATGAAAATGTTTTCCATTTGGTTTCCATGGCAGAGCAACACTGAATACCCTGTAATGTCCCATTGTTCACTTTTCCTGCTTTAGCAATAGCCCAGCAAAATCACATGACAATTTTCTCTTGACTTTGGTAATGTGTTTTGTTTCTCTAAGATTGTTTGTTGTTTATGATTTTTTTTTTACTCTGGAGTTAAATATGTATCTTTATTTCATCAGTACCCACATAATCCACTTTTATGTCTTTCCTCAATTAATTAAATGAAACTAAGCTCCTTTATAACTTCAAATTTAAGATTTTATTCACTCATTTGTCAAACTGACTGCTGTGGTTATAACAATTCACACACTGCTGTGATTGTAACTGCTCCAGACAGAAGAAATTCATTTATGAAGATGAGAAACGAAGCACTTCCTCTAACAGAGGCAGCCAATGAGTGGGAAGACAATAGCAAATACTCACTCCAGCAACATGCACTTTAGTATGACCTATGGTTTGAAGAAAATTAAACGGCAAAGTCGGAAAACTGAATTCAATAAAAGTTAAAATCCAGAAGCCCTAACGGAGACTACTACTTGTTGTTTTGCCCTGGTCAGAGAACCTTCTTTATGCAGTGGTCAGCAGTCAATGAAGACACACATGATTACTCAGAGTACCAAGAATAAGAGGCAGTCAGTCATAATTAGGACATCTGTATTAAACACATACACATATACAGATGAATGCACACACACAGACACAAACCATCTTGGAAAAGGAGGAAAATATAATAAAAACCTGAGGATGGAGAGGTATGTTGTGAAATGCTGCCTTCTGACCATGACATGGCTATCACAATCATAATTTCATAGCAGCTATGGTTACCACACAAGATCTATATAAGATCAAGCCAGCCAAAATTCCAGCACAGATTGGTTAAATAATTTCTAGACCTCCATCCTTACTGATGAGCTGCTACCTGTGGACAGAGGACAATCATTCTCTGTTTTTCTTTTTAATTTTTTTTTCTTCAAGTTACATCTCAATCGCAATCCCCTCCCTACTCCCCACTCCAATCCCACCCTCCCACCCTCTTCCCCCTCAAACCCCTTTTTTTCTTTTAAGTTTAAAGTATATCTTTTTCCTCCCAACAGCTCCCCATTTCATTCCAACAAATGGCTCTTTCTCTTATAACAACAAATACAATATAAAACAACAGAAATAATTAGGCCACAATTATGAGAGTTATAGGGCTTAGCATATATTCCCAATGTCCAATCCATACATATTTGGCAACTGACTTTAATATTCTACTATCTAACCATCTCCATGAGTTTAAAGTTCTATATCCAACTCAGCTTTCATCCTAACTTGCATCACAATTTTAAAAATATCTTCTTAGATCCAGAACACCCTCTTAATTCCTAAACAACTCAAAATTTAACTATGAGACTCTAGCTATCTAGTCTTCAACCACATCAGAGACGTGAGAAGGATAAATATATCTGGTTATACAGGAAGTGCAGAGCCAGCAGCTTCCAAAACTAAGAAATGACATACCCGTGGCTGCCTGGACAGTTCCCATTTTCTCTCCATACGTTACAGCATCGATCTTCAGTCATTTGGCCCCGTTTCTCTGACAGACATTGATTGTAGAGCAGGGGTTATGAAGGACTTGCCTACCCTGTCTTGGCAGAGCTAGGCTGTCAACTTACCTGCTTCCAAGTTTTGTCCTGTTTGGACAGCATTCTGTCTACAGTTGAAGCAAGGGATTTTTCTTGGCAAGAGATAGGCTTGCCACTAATTCAACCTTCTCCAATTGGAGATTCTTTGATGCTCATCTTCTACTTGGAGTAGAATAGGGGGTGCTGTCAGGAGCTGACTTGTCTTGATATCAAAAAAATCTTTAGTTAAGAAAAGATCTTTGAATGCCATATTCTGCAGATCTCTAGAGGTTTTTGAAGACCACCTACTATCTTTTATATTTGGATAAGCAAATGTTGCTTGTCTCTTAGCAACTTGATTTCAGATTAGCTTAGAAAATAACTGTGATAGACTGTCCTAGTACCTAACAAAATGACATGCTTGAATGACTATTAGTTTGCATTTCTTAACTATCCTAAACAGTTTATGACAGTTGGTAGCAAAAAGCCAAAACTTCACATTTCATTTTTAAGCATTACCTAGGTACAATATTTTAAAAAGAGTTAACCTTAATTTTGTATCATTATACAAAGATCAATACCAATGTGGCCAAATATATCTTAATTTTGTATCAATATATAAAGGTTTAAGGACATATTCAATAATCTGTCCTTTTTTTCTTTATCATTCCTGTATTATGTCTATATCCCATTTTTTTCCTCATCTGTTCACCCCTACATAAAAGAGAAAGAAGGATACAGAAAAGAAAGAGAGAAGTCCCTGGGTCTAACCTCCAAAACCTATTTAACACCTTGTAATCTCTCCCCCTAAATAACAAGATTATCTATAACCCATCAAATGACCAAAGAGGGGAAAACACCCACCCCACCTTCTGGAGACAGGACATCACTCTCTTAAAATGATTTCCTGCTGATTTGGGACATAGTAAACCTGTTTAGGGCCCAAATGAGAATGGAAAACTGGTTTAAAAATGTTAATAGAATCATTGGATGTTCAGTCCTTTTGTGCTCAGCTATTTAAATGTCCTAAGAAGTTTGTAGACAGAAGCTGAATTTCAGGGCTTCACTGAAGTTCTGGCTGGAACAGTCTGTGGAGCTGAACAGTAGTAGCCATTTCGAGTTGTTGTGGTTGTAGACTTTTGAGGTAACAGCTATTGAGGAAGTCTGCAAGGCTAGATCATCTGGATTACTTGTCTTCTTTGGTGTCTGATCTGTTTTCTTCTGAGGTTTCAGTTGTCCAATTGTCCCTGGATTCCTTAAATGGAAGCTTTAAATCTCCTGGAAAGATAAGAACAGAGCCCTGCACTAATCCTAACTCTGGAACACTATCTTTTTTTGGGGGGGTTAGGTAATATTTTTCCTGGAGAAAATTTGTTTTTTTAACAATATAAAAATATTATCTTTCAATTGAAATTAAAAAAATAAATTATTTTGATATTTTGGAACTAAACAAACCTTTAAGTGTATATATTTTGAGATCTCAAAGGACAATTTGCTTTGAATTTCAGCATGCCTTTTGTGAGTAGCTTTTAAACTTAAATCCTTCCAAATCCTTTGTGCCTGTCTCTACATTCTAAGTACTGGGATCAAAGGCATGTGGTTCCCAACTGATGGGATTAAATATGTGCTCCACCATGCCTGGATCAAAGTTTTTCTCTATTTAGAGCTTGCTTTGTATCAGGCTGACCTTGTACTCTGAGATCTGCAGGTTTCTGTCTCTAGTATGTTGGGATTAAGTGTGTATCCTTCTCTCAAACAATGGAATTAAGGGTATGTACCATCACCACCCTGTTCCTTGTAACTCTAGAGTTTATAAGACAAGTAATTGTATAGTGATCCTCCTGTCCCTGCTGGAGTTAAAGGCATGGGCTAACACCACACATTTCATATATTTTACCTTAGCTCCAAATTTTTTCAACTCTTTGAGGTTTAGAAATCCAGGTTGAACTGCAGTAACCTTTAATTTATTTACAGTTATTTTAAACTTCTTACCTGCTTATTAATGCCAAACTATGAAAACATCCTTTGTATCTACAAAAAACAAAAAAAAAACAAAAACGTTCAAGCTACTTTCAAGTTTGTGAAAGCTATGTGGTCACCTGCAGTCTAACATTCTAATCTGAAATTAAGGCCATTTTCCTTTCACGCCAGTAACGCAAGTATAACTTTGGTAAATTATAGTTTGAAAATTTTATATTGTATTTTTATTATATTTTTAAAGCTTATTAACTCTTTTCTTTAAAAAGTATTATTTTGTTTTCTCAAGTTACTTCTAGAACATAGTTTCCTCCGTCCTCCCCTCCTTGTCCCTCCCTCCCTCCCTCCTTATCCTCTCTACTTGGTACTCTCCTTCTCCTCAGATGAGGTGGGCCTTCATATATCATACTCCCTCAGATCTTCAGTCATGTGAGAGCCAAGAGCTTCCACTTGTACTGGGGCTTGATATGGCACACCATCTAGGGTAAGGTGTTCCACTAACCTGCAGCAGATTCCATGACTCACTGGTGGGTGATATTTTTCCTAGGATAGATATGCTAGGTTCCTATCTATTTGGGTCTGTGGGTTGTAGGATGGTTATCCTGTGATGTATGGTTAATATCCATTTAGAAGAGAGTACATACCATGTTTATCTTTCTGGGACTAAGTCAGCTCACTTAGGATGAGCTTTTCTAGCTCCATCCATTTGGTTTCAAATTGCATGATTTTCTCATTTCTGATATCTGTGTAGCATTCCATTGTATAAATGTACCACAGTTTTTTCTTTATCCATTCTTCAGTTGAAGGACATCTGGGTTGCTCCCTGTTTCTGGCTATTACAAATAAAGCTGCTATGAACATTGTTGAGGCAATGTCTTTGTGGTTTCATTTCAAATCTTTTGGATATATGTCCAAGAGGGGTATGGCTGGGTCTTGAGGTAGAACTATTTCCAATTTTCTAAGATATCTCCAGATTGATTTCCAACGTGGTTGCACAAGTTTGCAGTCCCACCCGCAATGGGGTAGTGTTCCTCTTTCTCCACATCCTCACCAGGGTCAATCATTCTTTATGAAGAAATGATCATAGGTAGGTTTCCTATGCTTCAGTGGATAGCCCCACACTTATGTATGCATGAGAAGCAATGAATTTAATGAGTTATATATTTTTTTAAAAAATGCATCTGGGACAGGGCATTTGTCATGCTGGGAACATATGGGAAGAAATGCAGGGGAGAAATAGGGAGTAAATTTGAACATGTTCATTACACATGTATGAAATTCTCAACAATAAAGATGCCTTTAAATGAATAAATAGTTAAGCAATACAATAAATAGGGTTGATAAACATAGGAACTCACAGAGACTGTGACATTACAGCATGCACAAGACCTGCACAAGTTCAAACCAGACAAAAGCCCAGAGGAGGAGAAGTGTGTGTGTGTGTGTGTGTGTGTGTGTGTTTTGTTTGGTATTTTTCTTCTTATTGGGCTTTGGGGTTTCGATTGGTTAGACTACTTTGACTTTAGGTTTTTTTTGAAGATGTTTTTTGAGAGACAGAACATGAAGCTGGGTCTGTAGGGAGGTGGGGGTAGATCTGGGAGTTGTGTTAAGGAGAATATGATCAAAATATATTATATGAAAAAATTTAAAGAAAATACAGAACTAAGAAACCTGTTTTGAAAAGAGTTTATTTTGTAACAATTATAATGAAATGAGTTGTCACTAAAAGACTGATAGGAGATTGCAGAAATGGTCTGGGTATGCTGTGAGTTTGGGCTAGGAAGGAAGGAATAGAGATGATAAGAAGTAAAATGAGTTCATCCTTGCTTCTGAGGAGAGCGTGGACAGGATCATTATAGTGCTTGGGATACAAGAATGATGGAAGTACCCAACACTGGTTCTATGTTCAGCTCTAGAAAGAGGGTGAGTGCAGGTGCCAGCAGCTGAGTGAGAACATGACAGAGAGGAGCAAGCCTAGGGAAAAGAGTCTCACTCTGAGGCATGTTAAGT
The DNA here is from genome assembly GCA_907164525.1 of Lophiomys imhausi. Taxonomy (NCBI): domain Eukaryota; kingdom Metazoa; phylum Chordata; class Mammalia; order Rodentia; family Muridae; genus Lophiomys; species Lophiomys imhausi. The sequence goes on from CAJQZJ010032535.1 coordinate 3,519,790, forward strand.
GTGAGGCAGCAATTGGGCATATAAATTTAGATGTCAAATAAACAGCTGAAAATTCAAACTTGACAGAGAAACTAAGTCATCTCAGGAAACTTACATTAAGGAGTGATTACCATATAGGTAGTCTGTGAATTATTTAGGACTTACCTGTTCTGCTCTTATATTAAAATTCATATTTACTCAACCTTCACAGGTTTAATAATATTTTTTGTTTAGAATCTAAAATAAACAAACAAATAAAAAATTATTAAACCTGTGAAGGTTGAGTAAATATGAATCTTAACTCTAAGAGCAGAAGGGGCTCTGTCATAGTTCAAGGGTTAATATTTTTTAAATACACAAGCTTCCCAGTTGGAGAAATCAAACATTATACCAGTTTATTTGAATTGCATTGCCTCAAATGAGGTGTGGTAGGTAAGAATAGATGCAGAAGCAAAAATCATGGGTCTCCCAGGCTTGTTACATTCACACATCACAGAGGAGAATGCAATACAGTACAAAGGGCCACTGGGGGTTAGGGCAGTCACAGAAGGCAGCTGTAAAGTCAACACTTCCACAGTGGCTTTTGAGGGAAACAAAAAGGTGATGGAGGTTACAGATTAACAGATTGGAATAGCCTCACTGGGCTGTTGGGACTGAGGAGCTGCTCTCTTGTGTCTTGGAACCTCACCCTGTGGCAATTAAGGTTAGACACTCTGATCATGGGGAAGAACTTGAGCTAGCTAGTCTTGAAGCAAGGTGAAAATAGCACTTAAAAAAAACTGCATTACACATTTTTATAATTAATACATTCAATTGATGCATAATCAATCCTTTGGAAATTACAACTTGACAAAATGAGTTTAAAATGTCTGGGAGACGAATCAAGATTAGACAAATAGTGTGGGTAGGGAACGTAGGAGAAGATGTGAACCAGACATTACCAAAATGCATTACTGTGAATCCAGTTATTTTTGATGATGTATATCACTGGGTAGATTTTATTTGCCTATTTTCCCCAAAAGTTCTTGAGTCACCATTCCTTAAGCACTTCTAATCATAAAAATAAGAGAAAACATGTATAGATTTGATGGGTTTTATTTTCTTTTACAAATTTCCAGCACCAAAAACATCTAACTTCCAAACATTAAGGGAGTTAAAAATGTGCTTAAATTTAAGGTCATATTTTCAAATTCAGCAAGGGAACAGATTATTCCACATCTTTTCTTAGTTCAGAGACTTCTTTAGAAGTTTTTAATCACATCAGTCATGTTTCTTATCCAACTTTAGTCATCATCTTAATCACATAAAAGAACTATAGTAAATCAGGTGGTGGTGGCGTACTCCTTTAATCCCAGCACTTGAGAGGCAGAGGCAGGCAGATCTCTGGGTTCGAAGCCAGCCTGGTCTACAGAGTTAGTCCCAGGCCACCCAAGGCTACACAGAGAAACCCTGTCTTGAAAAACAAAACAAAACAACACCACCAACAAAACTATAATAATTATAAATGTAAATGTGGTCATTATACATGATGACCCAAAGTTAAGTTTGAACAAGATGAGTGACAAATTAGTTGGGAAAATGTAAATCTCAGAGATGACTAAGAAAAACTGGAATGCCTCTGTGTCAAGATGCTGCCTGCTGACACCACAAGGAGATCCCCATAGCCAATTAACTGGGACACAAGGAGGCTCATAGGAACAGAACCAGAAACCAAAGAACATGCATGGTCTGGTCCTAGGCAAATGAGACATATGAAGCAGATGGGCTGCTGGGTACTCAAGTGGATCCCCTAACAATTGGGACTATCTCTGACTTGGCCATGGTTGCCTCCCTCTAGACCCTATTTCCCCAGAAGAACTGCCTTGTCTTGCCTCAGTGGAAAGGGAGGCAATTAGTCCTAATGCAATTTGACATCCCAAACTGGGTTGGTACCAGCTTGGGAGGCAGTATGGGGGAAGTGGGTATGAGTGTGGGACTTGGAGGAGGAATGGGAATGGCGATTGTAAAGGAAAATAAACTAATTTTAAAAAATTTAAAAGATGCTGCCTTGTTATACTGCTACTCTGAGCTAATTTAGACCAGGAGAACTGACTGCTACCCCAAAGAGCTTATAAATTTTCTGTTTGAGCAGAACTACAAGAAGACTCCCGAGGAATCCCAAACAGACAAGATATCTAACTCGATTCCCAAAGATGGAAAAGTTTGGCTGAATAAACAGCTGAACTTGCATTCGTTTCTTATACTTTACTAGAGAAAACTATGTTCTTTCATCTCATATCAAACATCATAGCAAGACAATTAAAGGAGATATTCGCAAACTTCTGCCCTATTCATATGACTTTAAGTCAAGGCTCATACAGGACTACACAAAGCCCTCAGCCACAGTGAATGTTTGTAGTACAAAGAAAACAGACAAAGGCTACAGAACTCTGTTTTTCATATTGTATGAACCAGTAACAACATCGGATGATAAATTCCCTTTCAGAACTGGAACTAAATAAAATTCTGTTGGTTCTTTAGTGATCTTATTTTCATTTTGTTCATGATTATTGTTTGAGTTGCCTTGATTACTGCTAGAGTAGAAACTCATCAGGAGAAAATATGTAATGCATTCTGCTAACTCTCTGCAATGCACCTCCCTAATGGCTTCCTAAGTCTGCAGGGACAGAGTGAGGTAAATGTAAGATAAAAGTAATTTTTCCCCAATTTACAGCTCTCAGCTCACTGAAGCTGTGCTCCATCGATCTTCTTTAACCACTTGGGAAGAATGCTCAATAAAGGCTAAGCCCTCTCTTTACTTAAATAATAACAACTGCCTTAATTAGCCAGCACTATAAATACTCTGCTGCTTATTTGTAAGATGCTCCATATCACTCTGATTCACATACTTGGTACTGACACTAAGCAGTACACTGCTTAAGGATGCTCATAACAAAGCTTTACAAGGTCAAATGAAAACTTCTGAATTTTGATACTTTAAATTAAACTGAACGATGGTCTAAGAAGCATGATTATGACTAGTCTGTGCTCCAAACTGTAATTTTTGTGAGGAAAGTGCACTCTGATCTTAAGGTGGCTACTTCATAGATAATCTTAATATATATAACCTATTTATAGACTGGCACCATCCATATGCTGACTTGCACTTTTTACTAAAATTCCCAGAGTTAGAATCAGACAAAATCTGTATTTCTCACTCTCTAACCCTTCCTTGGGTGAGAGACCTATGTATCCACTACTAAAGTTTCCATATTTTTTTTAATCAAAGTACTAAGACTGTAGAACCTGTTTAAAAAAAAAAAAAAAAGTTGGCTGACCAAAAGGCAAAGAAGCTATTACTTAAGTACAACTCAGGTCGAAGGAAAACAGATCGATTACAATCATTCAAAGATGACAAATATATCAATGTGTGCCAAAGTTCAAGCTACATAAATGTTAGGTCTCAAACCTAGAACAGATGGCTGAGATGCCAATTAACATACAAGAGCCAACTCTGGCTGACAGATTCTCCCAGCATCCTTCAGTACCTATCTGTCACAGGGTCCTCTTGGTTGGCATACCTCACTTCCTATCCTAAACTTCTCCCACTAGCCGCTCTTCCCTTCATAACTGAGCATTTTGATTATGTGACCCTTTTGACCCTTTTGGCCTCCTGACCTCTTAGCTCCCTCCTCTGCCCTCCCCATTCTCCTTACCTGGCCTGGCTCAGTCTGCCAGTTATGTCCACTCTGGACTCTCCCAGATGTCTCTGCCTCAGCCTCTAGCTGGATTCTCCCTTATATATACAATAAATCTTCTCCTCCACCTTACTAAGGAGCAGTCATGTCCTCCTTTTTGTTTTTTTTTTTGTTTTCACTCAGCAAATATGTAAGAGTATTTTTTTGTTATATAGTTGATGTCCTAGGTTTACTGTTTCAGATGATCACAGAGTCAAAATGGCACCAAGCATCAGAACAAGGGTGGGAGTTTCAGAAAGGCAAAGCAAGACAGAGAGAATAAGTGTCAGATACATGAGGATAGAAAAGGAACAAGAAAGAGGTGCATGCAAGAAGAAACCCAGAGACAGAGAAGGAGAGGAGACAAGCAATAAAGTAAGGCTGAGGCACTCTAAACAGGAACGTGAAGGTAGGCAGCAATCCCTTAATAGAAAATGATCAATAACTCATGTTAAAACTCACAAAACACACATTCATAAAGTAAAACAAATATAATTCTGGAATATGGAGTTTCTATAGTAATATACATACATAAATGTGTATATAAAATCTGCTGTATTTCTTAAATCTGGCATTTCAAAAATATACATAATCTACCTATCAGAAAATGCATCCTGTTAACATAAATATATATATACTAGAATAAATATCTTGTCTCAAATCTAAACTTTATAAAATTCCTTTCCATCAGTGCATGTTTTGTTCTAAACTTGTCCCAGTCTCAGTTCTTTATCCGCCATCTAGCCAGAATCTCCCACGAAGTTTAAAATGAGGACAATAACATCAGGAAAACACTTTCATCTCCACTCAGATGCACCTCGGGTTCTTTCAAAGCAGAGCCCTGCCTTCACTAGGCTAACTGTAAGCATTCTTTAGACAAAGAAACAATCAATTGTTAATTCAAAATTTAAGAAATATATCCAAAGTTTAACTGCTAAGTGTCCTTTGTATGTATGTGTTTATGAATGTTCATTTGTATGAAGGTGTAAAGGTACACATGTACCTGGGTGTCCCTATATGTGGAGACCAGAGTTCAGCTTCAGGCTGGTTCCTCCAATCCCAACAACTTTGCTGTGCTGTGTTGTTAAGATAACGTCTCTCATTAGCCTGTAACGTGGCAAGTAGGATAGGCCGGAAAGCCTTGGGGATCTTTGTGCCTCCAGCACTGAGATTACAAACACAAGTCACCAAACCTAGCTTTTTGTTTTATATAAAACCTGGGGTTCAAACTCAAGTCCTCATGCTTACAATACACTCTACTTAGTATCTCCCCAGCCTATTAATTGTTCCTTAGATGTCCCATCTAGTCTTGGTATAAGTATATATAGTCAAAAAGACTTATATTTAATAAATTATAAATGTTGATAAAAATAATTGTTTAGTTTTATAGATATAACTTTACAGATATAGACTGAATGTAGGAACACAATGGTAGGATCACAACACCTTAGAACAAACCAAACAAGGTTCTTGTATCAACAGCTTTGGCATTGAGACAGATGCAGAGCCAGAATCAAAGCTGTCACTATAATATATACATTTCTGTGCTACACCAATAGAAGAGAATTTAGTCTTGAGTTGCTAAAATTATGTTATACAAAATAAACTGGAGAACATAAATACTATTAAGTACTACAAGGTGTAACCATGTACCATATAGCTGTCACTCACTGGAAAAGGCTCACAATTCTAAATTCCCTGCTTTCTCATAATTTCTATTCAGTTTTGTCCCATCCATATACCCCATGAAACAAGGAGCAAGATATGATCTCTCACGACCAAGTTTTCTTAAGCCCTACATGAAGACTTCCATAAGTCCTAAGATGCATAATCAGCAAAATAAGTTTCATAAACCAATGTATTACCATATGATCAACATTCAAAAAGCTGCATATATTTAATGTATGCAACTTGGTGAGTGCAAAAGAGTACACATTAGTAAAACCCTCCACACCATCTATGGAGCAAATGAAGCCATCAACCCCAAAGATTTCCTCCCTCCTTTGTTTATTATTACTACTAATTTTTCATGAGCAATCTTTACGAAAACAGGACCCAGGCTGTTTTGCTGTTTTTCAATAGTGGAATCTAGACCTAGATCATAAACAAGAGGCGTATATGAGAGTTCACATCAATTTTAAGTGCCACTGTTACCATCTAGATTTGTGCATTTTTGTCTAGAGCAGAGAAAGCACAAAGTATAATCAAGGCTTATGTTCTGCTCATTAAGACCTATGTCCTGCCCAAGTCTGAATCAGCCTAAGAAGCAAGATCTTTCCTTCTCAGTCACGTTCCTGGAGAAATCTTGTTTTTTTACCATCCCCCCTAAAGGTTGTCAGTAGGGATAAATGCTCCTAGACTACAGTCTATCATAAACTAACTAGAGCAATGATTACACAAAGAAGATCTCAAAGTCCCCGCCATTTTTCTAACAAGAATCAGGGTTAAATTTGAAAATAAGAATTATCTGATTATCAGCTCTTCAATAAGTGAAAGAACTGCAATTCTAATTTAGATAGCTGCAAGAGAAAGTGTCTTCATGAGGGTTGCTATTGCTGGGATGAAACACCATGACCAAAAGCAACTTGCAGAGGACAGGGTTTATGTGGCTTACAGTTCCATCATAACATTCATCATCAAGAGCAGTGAGAGCAAAAAAACTCACACAGGGCAGGAACCTGGAGGCAGGAGCTAATGCAGAGGCCATGGAGGAGTGAGTGCTGCTTAGTGTCTTGCTCCCCATGGCTTGGTCATCCCACTTTCTTACAGAACCCAGAACCACCAACCCAGGATGGCACTACCCACAATGGGCTGGTCCCTCCTAAATCAACCACCAAGAATATGCCTAATTTTGTGTATAGCCCAATCTTATAGAGGCATTTTCTCAAATGAGGTTCCCTCCTCTCAGATGACTTTAGTTTATGTCAAGTTGACATAAAACAATCCAGTACAGAAGGGAGAGGAGGTAGAGAGGGAGGGAGGGTGGGAGGTGTTAGGTCTCCCTGAGTTCCAGATTCTCTCAGAATGCCTCAGCTTCTACCTGCTATGGGGCATGCCCCAACCCCTGGAGCCTCTATCTACATAACCGGACATCTTGGGGGCTTTGCCTTCTCTCTCTCTCTCTCTCTCTCTCTCTCTCTCTCTCTCTCTCTCTGCATGCACATGCTGTTTCACTTTCTCTCTGCTATCCAATAAGCCTGCCTTTATATAGCTTAATTTGGCCTGGATTGGATCATTTCAAACAGCAGCACAGCAATTTTTTAAAATAGGAGGGAGGGAGGGAAGGCAGCATGAGAAGGAAACAAGGAGAGAGGAAGATCTTTGATAGCATATCTCAGAATGGTTTTCAGCTTTCTTCATCAGAGTAACAACCAAAGACAGAGTTATACACATTCTATAAACAAGTTCCCCTTGTGACTAGCACAGAGTGTGGATCTCCCTGCCTGTCGTGGCCATCAGTACCCAAGGACAAAGAAAGCAGAGGTGGGGAGTACATGGACTTGGGTGGCTTTGAGCACAATGAAATGACCTCCAGGAACCACTTCAATCAGATAGCTCAACTTTATTCCAGGTGAACAAAGGCTATAATATAGATCTTGGGGAGCGGGTGGAGGGTTCCCAAGTTAGGTGCATACCATTGGCTGGGGCTAGGAGTGTCAGAAATATTTTATTTGCATTTAGCAGCAAGGTCCTATCATATGAATAGAAACACAGTACCTAATTATCCTATGGGCAGCAGGGAATTGTGTCAAAGGTCACAGTCCAGACATGGTTAGAGGCATCTGTGCCTAGAGAGACCCTTCAGATGAGGTCAGGCAGAGAAGAGGAAGCCCCTCTGACAGAGTCCTCCCTAAAGCACCAAGCTCAGGGCTTTCTGGTCATGGTGGCCTGCAACCTTAGCAGTAAGATCTTCTTATACAGAGAAGCCATAGAAGCCATAGTGTCATCCTAAATGGACTGAAAAAATTATCTGGACCAGTGACTTGAACCTCAGCAATGCTGTGATTTAACTTTAATCTAATCTACAACTCATTCCAGATGAATATCCCTAAAGACATCCTGTTTGGTGGATACCCTGAGGGCCTGGAGTTCTAGTGATCCTTCTCTGCCCCTAACTTCCCACAAATGGGACTCAAAAAATGTAGTAGAACAAATAAGAAACATTGAGATTTGGGCATTAGTGTCCCCTAATATCCTCATTGTAAGATCAACAGTGAAAATAATCAAAAATCTATTTTTGGTAGTATATATGCTCATTTCCTTTTATTACTCTGTTCGATCTGTAAATATTTAGTGAATACCTATTAAGTGTAAAGCACCGTACACTCAGATGAATACAATGACAAGTTCATAAGAGCTTGTTACATTTAACTATGTTGCATGGAGCTGATGGAGGTACAGGGTCCATCAGCAATGGGATTCATTTCAGAGACACCCTAGGAATTTGACCTCAGTTGCCATTGCACAGAAACAAAGTGGAGAGCAATGCCTTTGGCACAAGGAGAAAGGTATCACTGAGCATTTTCATTCCAAATTTCCCAAGATTAAGTATGCTGGTATTCTCCCAGAAGACAGACTATATGTTCCATGGCATCCAAGAAGGGAACAATGACCAGCATTGATAAGAATGGAAGATCTTGCCAAAAGAAGCTGAAGGAAAAGTCAGCTTCCTAACCTTTTGGTCAATAGAACCGCTCTTTATATTCTGGTTCATTCCTCTGTGCCTGAGCTGCTGCTAGTGTGAGTGTTTACATGTAACATACACCCAGTGAATGACAGACACTCTAAAATATGAAAGGACAATCTCTGCATATCTCATATTCATATTAAAAACGTCATTATAGGTACTGGGTTTGTCTGTCTGTCTGACTGTGGCAGAAAGTGCAATCAATTATGTTGAAAGTCTTGTTTTCAATTTCTTTCTCATCCAACTTAAACACTAATATTTTAATGAGGATAGTTCATGTTATCATATTAGCATATCTTACTACCATCTTATTTAATGGGAAAATAGCATTGTGTGATTGATGTTGCCTTTGAATTATAGGTTCTCATTATTCTGCATTTGAGCTTTCTAACTCTTTGAAGTATTCAATCAGAAAGCTGCACAGTCAAACCAAATGAGAGAGCTGGCCAGAACTATAGTGAAGTGAGAAAAAAAATCCAAATGTTACTGCAATGAGCCATCATTCATAAAATGTAATAGACATTTCACAGTCTCATATTCTCATCACAGAGAATGTAATGAAAAAGAAAATGTCACAAGATTAATCATTTCTCATGACAAAATGTTTAATAGGAAAGGGAGAATGTTGTATTACCAATGTAAATCAGTCATTATGGTCTGGCTGCTGGATTTCCACATCAATCCCATGCCACTGAGCCCAAAATAGCCTGAATTCCCCTGCTCTAGGTAACTGGTTAGTTGTTGGGGTTGTTTGTTTGTTTGTTTGGGGATTGGTTTTTTAATTAATAAAATTTACTTGTTTTGAAGCAGGTTTAGCTTTCCAGCAAAATTGAAAGTAGGGAGTTTCTACATATCTCCTATGCCCAGAGTTCCTGTGCTCTCTAGCTCCATTACTCTGGCAAAGCTCAACAAAGGGTAAAGATATTTCAAAGAATGAGTACAATAGAACCCTTGCTCTTGTTGTGGAAGTACAAAAGGATTCTTGTAAATACCTTTAATAAACTAAAGCCCTGCTGTAAAGAGTAACTTTTCAAATATCCAATGCAGATATCAAACTATTTTTTCTTTAAAATATTAAATTTTATTATTATACTATAAAAATCAAAATAAAATTGGAAGCAACTTGATGAAAAACTGATTCATCATAAAATGAAATGCCTACACTATTACTAGTGCTCTCAACACAACTGCTGAAATGGAGTGGGGGGCTGTTATGTAGGGACATTCCAATCCAGAGGAGTGTGATGGAAGGGGTAGGGGTTAGAGACTGGGATGGGTGGAAAGAGGACACTGTGATGGAGATGTAACCTAAAGTAATAAATAAATATTAAAATAAAATAAAAAAGAAAGTTCCAGTCATGTTGCAGAGTTCAAGAACACCTGAAGACCACCAGAACTCTTACTGAGATTTTAATCATTAGAATTTTATTTAAGTTGCTGCTGACCACAGTCCCTTTGGTTGAATTTGGGACAGACCATGGCCTCAGCTGGTGCTAGGCAAGGGTTTCTTTAAAAGCAAAAGCCCAATTCTTCAGACTGTTGCAGTGACCTAACACCCAGGGTCTTTTGCATTCCTGGAATTCCTGAAATCTTATAACAGACTCCAGTTGCTGATATGGGTAGCCTCTAGGATGGGCAGTGGTGGCGCACGCCTTTAATCCCAGCACTTGGGAGGCAGAGGCAGGCGGATCTTTGCAAGTTCGAGGCCAGCCTGGTCTACAAAGCGAGTCCAGGACAGCCAGAGCTGTTAAACAAAAAAACCCTGTCAAAAAAAACAAAAAAAAAAAAAAAAAAAAGAAAAGAAATGGAGTCATTTTAGCTGCTACAGCCGCTTTTAAGAAAAAATTTCCCTTTAGAAAACAGAGCTCTGAAGCTCTAGGCAACTCCATGCCCTAGTGCTAATATATATAAGTAACATCTAATTAGAAGCAAAGTGAAGAAAATAAGTTGGCAACTACAAAAATCTGTGAAATAATGTTTTAAAAAAATTCAAAAAAGGTATTGTTACAGTTTTAAGGCCACAAAGTCAAGCCATGTAACAATGCAACAGGACTCATGGGGGAAAATGGGGGGGGGGTATATAAAGGCTGCCTCTGAATGAGGCTGTAGGTAGGCACAGGCTTTATAAAGGGGCAAACAGGGTACAGGACATGCACATAGAGTGAATACAAAACTCTAGCAGCAATGGAAATGTGGCACATTTGGTGGCTGGTGATGACAGTGGCCACTGTGACTGGTTTACTGAAGGTGGGCTCTGCAACAGATAGAATTGTATTTAAGAAAAAAAATAAGTTAGAAATTGCTTAAGATGTATTTCTATATTAGTCCCTTAAATGAATTGCGAATATAAAAGGAAAAAAAATCTAAAAATGACAGTGTTATTTAACTACTTCTGCAGATGTCTCTAATGAAGGTGTCATTCCATAGCCTGTTTGGAAATACCTGTCAAGAACTGAAATACTAAAAAGAAAAAAAAAAAAGAGTAAAATGTAATTAACTTGGTTTTCTTTCCTTCCACAAATCCAAGAGCAAACAAGAATATAAAAGATAACTACTCTTCCCAGAAACAATCACTCTTGATTTGAAGAAACATCCACTAAGGCAAGAGGAAGTGGCAGATCTGTCACTGAAATGGGTGGTAATGAACAACAATGAGAGAAACATCCATAAAACCACTCAGAGCCTCCCAGTTGCTATGAGGCCATCACCAATCACTTGATTATTAAAAGAAATGATGATAATCCATTTGTGGGACTGAGAAGTAAAAATATTGCAAAAACATAAATCTGTATCTTCAAAGGAGCAAGTTATGAGAAAGTTGTAATAAAATAAAATAACATGGTTTCAGCTCAATTAAGTAACTAGAAATACTGAAACCACAGAAACAAAATACCATAAACTGTAGGGGAAAAAAAAACAAGAGAGTTTCCAGCCTGGGATTTGTGGCAGATGAAAACTGTGTGCTATGGTGTGTAGCAAGGCTGTGGGATTAGACACAACTCCTGGAAGGCTGCTATAAATTATAAACCAGCAAATGTGCAAGAGGAAGAAGGAGCCCATTAGTAAACCTTTCAAATACAGATAGGCTCCCAAGAGGTTAGTTAGTTTGTGCATTATTCACAGAAATAACTTTGACTGCACAAAGATTTGTGAAGCATTTCAATTGCCTGAGATAATTAAGAATTTGTTCAGTGAACAAAAATGGAAACCTTAAAATCACAGTAGCTGAACAAATTATTCCAAAATGGCATCACTAATTTTATAGCAAAATAAGTTTGGACAAAAATTAGCAGGAAATTCAGCCATGGTCACTTAAAATGTCCAAAGAAATGCAAAACAAAGAGAGAACCATGGAGTTGCTGTTTCCCCTTTAAAGAAGGAGTAGAGGGTTCACTAGGAATTATAACTCAATATGTAACTATCTCACTGAACTTCAAAGTACTTCTCCGCCTCTAAGTTAGAAAACTCCTCATTATTGATGCCCTGTAAACATGCCATTGTAACCGAAATTTTTTAATTATTAAGTATTTATTTATTAACAACTATTCACTTATAACACATACCAACAATTTCTTAACTATTAACCCTATAAATTCCTTTAACCCTTCTAATCTAACCACTAAACCTATTGATAATTATTTTCCTAACTTTTTAGAAGGATACAGTCTCTGGGGCAGGTCCTTAGTCATCAGGAACACAGTCTCTGTGGTACACCCTTTAATGCACTTAGCAGTCCTTTTTCTGGAATATCTCAGATGTAGATTCATCAGGGTAAATTGGCTATCACAGTCTCACCTTAAATAAGGCTTGAGGCTTTCTTCTCTCTGGGAGACCTCAGCCGTCTGTAGGCCAACTTATTTCCTTCGTATCAGCCTCAGTCCTTAAAGCCAGCCACAGTTCGGACAGGTCAAACCCCTCTAGGCAAAAGCTGAGCCACACGGTTTAGTCCTTGGCCTTTTGCTGTCTTGCTGAGGCTTTCTCAGTTCACTAGCTTCTTTCTGCCTCAGGGAGATCTGGCCATCAGTTTCACCAGCACTTTCTCCAGCAGGACTCTCAGAGCTCTCCAGCATGGGGGGGCCTCTGGCTCCATCCTTAAATAGGATCTCTCCTTGTTCCACCTATTTCAGCTTAATTTAGGCTCTGCCCACTTAGCAGCTGAAAACAATGCCTGGCCAAATACTTTGTTTCTAGTCCATTAAGTCTTCCCTGTTTTTCCTGGCTTCAGCCTTGTTTTTCAGTCCATTAAGTCTCCTGTTTGTTTCCTGTTTTCACCTGACTTCATCCTTGTTTTTCCACAAGCTGATAAGCTAATTGGTCACAGCCAAGTTGATTTTCATGCCCCGAATTAAGAGACTGTATCAGAAACCCCTAGATATTTTCTAAATCTAATTTAATTAATCTAACTCCCTACATGCCATTGTTACAATCTGCTGCGATGCTCAATAAGATAGTGGCACTTGTGCTCTGGGCAGCATACAGTTTTCATTTCTGCTCTGTGATAGACTAGACTGATGAGAATTCTGCTGATTAAATGAATAACAAACTAACTCTCCTTTTCAAGAAGAGTGATGGATGGTATGAAATGAAGGAGGGCTTTCACTAAAACCTGGCTCCATTAATGAATCTTAAGTGTATCGTTCCTGGGCTTGGGTGGCACATATTTAAATGCAAGACAGAGAGAATCTGGGTTCAACATATATTTACAGGAGACACATCAAATTCACACAGAGTGATGTATTATATTATGCAAAACAAAAGCCTTCAATACAGATTCCTGAAAAGGAAATTGAAAGAGTCAGACCAAACACAAGCCTGAAGATGGATGGGCTCAGAAATGTCAAAGAGAAGAAGGTCAGAAGCAGAATGTATTTTCACTTCTAAATACTTTTACCTTTGTTTCTATATTTAAAAACACTTTGAATTTTTCTTGTTGGCAAAGAAATTTCTGATAATGAATATCTGAAAATTATTCAACACAGGAGTCAGAAGAAAGACTGCACAGGATTTGCCAAGTCTTGCTTGTAGCTTTCTCCTTATTCTAGGTGCACATTCATGTCTACTGCTAAAGGTATCATTAAAAATGAAACAGACATTAATAGTATTATATGTGCAGTATATTATAAACAAATAAAAACATATAGGTAATGTTCCAATGAATAATTGTTAATGGAAGCAAACTAAAATCTTAAATTGACATTTGGGCAGGTAATCACTGAAGTCTTGTTAACCTTGCCAAGATCCAAATTCATTATTCAAATCCTACCCAATATTGTCAGCTGGCAATTTTCAGTGTTTGGATATCCACTCTAAGCTAATGTCTTTGTTAACTTTCTGCATGCTTTTTGTTTAGTGTGTGGAAGGAACAGGAAAGACTACAACAGATAAGCCTGGGAGGAAAATGTTGAGGCTATGTGTGGAAAGGTGGAATTCACCAAGTCAAACAAGAGTCCTTATTGAAAGGGGTTCAACAAACAGTTAACTGTTATTTGTTTTCTCCATTAAGTTTTTTCACAAGAATTTCCATACTTCTTTCTTTGGAAAAACCTAATGAATTCAGCATTTTTATCACAGAATTCAACAGCTGTGAGCTTTTGCAGATCTCAGAAAGAAGTTTCAGTGCTAACTAATGATATTACCATCTGATATCAAAAGTTACTTGCCTCCTGATTTCAAACAGCCTTCTATCCTGTGGTATTCATCAGAGTGCCCTGTTAAGGAAGATATTAGAATACAAAATAAATACCACTCTATTTATAGCTGAGCAAGTAACTGAAAGTGCTATGAGAAACAAAACAGAATCTATAATGTGGGTCCTTGGAGCACATTTAGGAACATCTAACAAGAGCATGAGTAAGCAAGAAAGGCAAAAGATATCCTAAAGAAGAAAAAAAGCAGAAGATGACTGAGTTCAATTCCAAGAATATATATCCTACCTAGGTCTGTTTATTTTGATGAGAAAAATCACAAGAGATCACAGACCATACTCCCATGCTGTTTAATAGCAAAATCCTCTGAAGCCTATTAAAATCTAGGATGTTCTAAAGAAGGCTTGTTAAGACTCAGGCAATTCTAAAAGAAGACTCAGTAAGACTCGGGAAGAAAATAACTCCAAATCTAAGAGTCTCCCCAAACATGCAGCTTATTGTTGCCCTCTGTAACCCTCAGGAGTGGAAGGTAAATAAGTCCTATTGTTGAAAATACCATGTACTTCAAAAACAGAGCCTAGAGACCCCTCAACTGGAACTAAGCAAACAGCCCCTCCCTGAGGACTAGCTTTCATGGTACCAGAAGTTGCCATGCATTTTTTTCAGAACAGGGAGGCAACCAAAATTTTACCTAGCTCTGATGCCTATGAACTACATCAACAACCAGCATGGCAAGATAGCCCTACTGGTAGAGTAGAGGCACTCATACCTTGGCGGTAACCAACTATTCTCTTATTGGAACTAAGACCCACTCAACAAGGGGAATATCATGTCTGGTACATGAAACCTAACTAACAGCATATTGCTAATGAAGTCATAGTTGTTGGAAGATAATCTATGACCACTAGTTTACTAAACCAATATAGTCCCTAATAACAACCTATAAGCATTTCTCATTATACTAACAAGCAAGTGTGGTCCTCACCTCTCATTAAAGAGACTTCTCTTTGCAACAGATTGAACCACTACAGAAACCACAACCAACCAGTATAATGTAGTAGTAGAAGAAGGAAAGAAGCAGTAGAAGGTGGCAGACACTATCCTAAAGAGTTTTCCTTTACAGCAGCACTGTCAACACTTTGAGGTTGAGTAACTCTTTGTAGTGAAAAGTTCTATTTTCAACCTACCAAAATCTAGTAGCAACCAAAACGTTAAACCCATTTCAGAAGAATATCTTTAAAATAACCATCATTCCTTGTCATTCACACAGCTTCTGGTTCCTGAAGAGAAGTTAGCTGCCCTGCACTGTTTGACTCTGCTTCAAGCTGCAGACCCCTTGGGACTGACCCATCTATCTTCTGCAAGTTGGGTTGAAAAGATCAATGGCTAGAGTGTCCATTCCTCTGTGTAAGCAAAAAGGACAAGAGGTGAAAAAGTGGGACTTGTCACAGGCAGAAGGAAAATAAAAGCAAATGGACACAATTCAGGCCTGTCTGAGTCTGCTATTTATCCATTAGCCAACGCAAAGCACATAACCAAGCTCTAAGCTACAGGTGGGACAGTATATTCAGCCAACAGCTTAAAACTTCCATTTACATAAGAAAGGACATGAATATGTGAAGAGGTAAAAGAATAAAACTTTAATTTATTCTACAACAAGGTAACTTGCTGAGAAAATAAAGAAAAATTCTTTTCCCCACAGTAGCTGCACTGTACAATTTTTCCATTCTTTGGACACCAGACATGTTAGCAGCTACAAGCTGTTAAAAATGTCTAAATAAACAGACCCGTTTGTCTGTTTTCATTCCATGTCTATGTCTCCAAGGCTCATGTCTCACCAGATGGGAAATGATTCAAAAGGAAAATGATGATCCATTTTACCCAGAAAGAATATTGAACCATGTTACAGAACAGCTGGCATGGTCCTTCAGCTCAAACTAAGCCTTTGCCTTGGCTCAGACTCTGTTCATAAAATTCTGTCCTCAGAAACAATAGAATATAACCACTCTATTAGCCATATTTTGGGTGGTTTAGTAGTCATCCTGAAAAACTGAAAGCATGAGGATAATACGTAAATAAGTAGGCACAAAACCACAAACCAACAAAAACTCTATCCAAGGATATTTGTACTAATTTCTCAATGGAGCCAAATCTCTTTGGAATCAGATAAACAAAGGCTATGAATAAAGACTTGTATGTCTGTGTCTAGGAAAATAAGTATTATAATGCAAAGAAAATTATCTCAGGTCATTACAAGGCTTAGAAGATGTGAACTACCAAAATAAAGGCCAAGTATGGTATGTCTCAGTGAGGACAAAGTGTAAGGGCTGTACACTAGATTACTCAGAATCATTATAGTTTGCTGGATATTTCATTCAAGTTTAATTGTAACACAACTATATTTGTTTCTCTTCTCATATCACAGATTCGGTTGTTCTATATCTACTCTTCTTTGTCCTCAAGATACCTAACCTAGCCAGAGAAAGGGGTGAGTGTTTTAATTACAGCATTCAGGAAGGTGAGACCTGAGGATCCTAAGTTGAAGACCAACCTGACAAATAGTAAATTTGGATGGAGCCAGTCTGGGTTACCTAGTGATACCTACTCAATAATTTTAAAGACAACAACTACCAATCAATGTCTTGTATTTCTTCTCCAGGAAAATAACACTTTGAATTCTCCTCAACTTCCTCCTTCACCTTCTCCTCCTTTCTTCTATGAAAGCATAGGCCCTTCTCATGTTTTTAGTGCAGGTTTCCAAGCCAGAGGAGGGATGGTAAAGGCTTGCCCATACCACTGACATCTCTCAGAGAGCACAGCAGGAGTGGAGCCACTCCCCACCCAAATCAGGCTTGGACCTACTCAGCTCTATAGAGACAAAGGCCATACATGGCATGATAAAGTCAGCTAAGCTTTTGGTTTCCCAGCTAAACAACTGGCTTCTCGACAATCACATGACCAACATCTGTTAATCTAATATACTAGGAATTTCTCTGCCCCTCACCCACTCATCCTATAAAATATAAACTTTATGCAATTGTGTTAAAATTCTCATTTTACCTCTTAACCTGGCTATCACTCAAATAATTGAGACTCTATTTCATTATTTGTTAAACAAGCTTCACAATTAAAAAAAAAGAGCAGTTATTACTCTATTCTTAACTACCTAAACTAATCTGCTTCCCTCCAGCGTAAATCTCAGAGATACTTGCACTTTGTGGCTTTCCTGTTTCAGCTAAATCTCTCCTGATATACCTTCTCCTAAGCCTCTGGCTGAAAATCACCCTACTTCCTCTCTTTAACTTTTCCTCCCCTAGAGGGCAGGAAGTCCAGCCCTATTCCCTCCCCTGCTCAGTGATTGACTGTAAACTGCTTTATTGGCATATCAGGGACAATTGGGAAGCAGTGTTTACAAAACATCCAGACAGGAGATCCTAAGTACAAGGATTGCAACCAGATGTGGGGTGGGGGGGAGTAAAGAAATCAGTATTTGAATTACACAATAGCCTTATGCCTACCTCTCCCCGTTTTAGTCTAATAAAAGGCTTTTTCTCTTACAATAACAAATTAATTATATGTAATAGCAATTTTGAAAATAATTAGGTAAGATTTACATTTGTACATTTGGTATCCATGGATAAAGTCTTCTATTATCCATACCTAATCAGTTTCTATCATCCTAAACAATTTAAGTTTAACTGTGAGAATATACTATCTATCTATCCTCCAACCCCATCAGAGAAGGAATAAATGTTATTTGAATGTATAGGTGCAGACAAGCAGCTTCCAAAAGTATAGAACTGACAAAGATACTGGCTGCCTGGACAGTTCTCCAAAATTAATGTTGGATATTCATCTTCAGTCTCCTAGCTTAGAATAATGAACAGACATTTCCCATGAAGTAGGAATTTAAAAGGACTTGCCTACTCATCCTTGCACAGCACGGCAGTCAACTTTCATGCATCCAGTTTGTCCAGTTTGAACAGTATTCTCTCTATGATTGACATAAGAGCATTTCCTCACCCAGTGGCTAGCTTGCTACCTATGAAGCCTCTGATGCTCTTTGAAGTAGAACATGTGTGCTGCCAGGGGCAGACCTGTCTCATTGTCAAAAAAGCCTTAAGTTAATAAATTATCTTTAAATGCCATATTCTGTAGATCTCTGAGGTTTGTGAAGACAATCTATCTATATTATCTGAATTGTTTATTTCTAGCTATTTTTATCTGTCAATCTAAGAAATATTTCTGTAATTAACCAAACCAGTGTCCCATATGACTATAAGTTTGATTATCTGATTACTAATGTGCATTTCTTAGTAATTCTAAATAGTTGGTAATAGCACCTTTTAAAAGAAATAGAATTTAACATTGTATTTTAAAAAGAATTACGTAGGTACAGTACTTTAGCATGTTATAACAAAATATAATCTTAAATCTGTATGAATATATAAAGCTCTATATTGATATAAATTTTTGGCATATTAATACCCTTTGGTATAAAGTAGCTTCAATAATTTACCCTTTTACTTATCATTACTATATCCAACCCCTTTAAAACAATAACAAACATCTATCACCCACAGAATGACCAAAAACCACCCCCTCTTGGGAATGGGGCCTAGTTTTCTTAAATTGCTTCCCGCTGATTTAGAATGTAGTTTTTCTTTTTATGTGCCCAAGAAAACTGGAATATTTTCCAGTCTTAAGAAAGCTAGCTGTAACTTTTGCTGTCCAGTCTCTGCATGCTGAGAAAGTTCAGAGCTTAGCTGAAGTCCTGACTAATACAGTCTGTGATGCTGTATAATCTAGCTAGCCATTTTGAAATTGTTCCAGATGCAGATTTTGAGGAAACTGCTATTGGGGCCATCTGTGAGGTAGGATCACCTGGGGTACTTGTCTGGTCCTCTTGCTCTGCAAACATATAAACCTTCAAAGTTATTAAACATTTCTACATTACCATATGTATGGAATGTGCATTGAGCAAACTTCATTAAAGATAGTTCTCTGCTCTGTATTCAAGCAGGTAAGGCATTTGTTTTTCTTTTTAAGTTAGTTTGGACTGTATAACTAAACTGTAATATAAACTTTTATTTATGCCATGTAAAAGAATGCATGATAAATCATAAAGATTTTTTAGTAAAAATTATATTGGCAATGCAAAGTTCTGGCTGGAGACATTCTCATGTCTCAGTTAGCCTCAAGAATTGTTCCCATGTGGAGGGATCAGCATATTATGATACCTGGCCTGTTTGGTCTTCTTGATTTTTTTTCCTTCTGCCTATAGTCAAGATCTTCAGGAGGTCTTTCCTTGTCAAATCTGATTTCCATCAGTTTGGATGGAATACATAGCTTTTTGTTTCCTGTTGACACAACTGCATATTCTCCTCCCCAACTTAACACATTTTGTTTTCCATTTCAGAATTAGGAACTTTATATGCTGATCTAATTCACTAGTCCTTTATAACTCCAGTGTATTTTAGCAGATGTGCTACCTTATCTCAGTTAAAAATTTTAACGTCAATAAATCATTATTTAATCTATTTGGGGGACTTATTATATCCCCCTTCTCTTCTATGACCACCTTTTAAAAATTATTCTTAGATCTTTTCATAATTGTTTGACCTATAGGATTATGCTATATCTATAACAGGTTTCATCTCATAATGACTATAAAAATTTTGTATTCCAATGTATATACATGCCGAAGCACCATCAGCCCTAATTTGCAAAGGCATCTCTGAGATAGTCACCATCTCTTGTAAGACTGTAAAAATTAATGAACACATGGCCTTCTCCTCTGTGGTGAGACCCTGACCTCACTCCTTCTGGAAACCTTTCACAGAACTCAGTCCTTGAAAATAACAAAGCTTGTATAGCTGGCCGGTTTGTTCAGACTCCCCTCGGATCCCTTGCCTACACTCCCCACTTGCATCACCACCTAACTTAACATACTCTTTGTTCCTTTATCACCACCTGTGGCTGTTGCCTGGATGGCTAAAAAAAAAGCTACTCCTTGGTGCTCCCACCTTTTTGTAGCCGCTTGTGTATTTAAAGGGCCCGAGAGCTGTTTTACGGGTTTCATTCCTCTACAGGGGAGTCGAACCCTGGCGCATCAGCTTAAATAAACCTCTTGTTTATTACAGCGAATGGGGGCATTGGTGGTCTCTGGGTGTCAGGATTTGGGGAGCCTCCTCATGGGTTCAACACTCTAACAAATGTGTAATCTTAGAATCATACTCTCCAGAATTTAAGGCAAAAGCCCATTAAAATTCTGAAAATGAACCTATGGCCTGGAGCATATATTTCAGTTCTCCAAACTCTGTAACATGGAACATGTAAGCCACTGTATGACTTGCTCCAAGGCAACACTAAACAAGATCTGCATTTCTATTTTAGCATTTAGACCTTCAGCCAATAACTGAACCTTAACAGTACACGTATAATATCTAGTCTGGCCACTTTGGTCCACAATGGAAGCTTTTCTATCCAACATCTCAATAGACTGCCATTCTACAATTTCTTCAAGCCTTTGTAGACTTTTCTCATCTGGAATTGTTGAACCCGCGAGGGGCTCCCCGAATCCTGACGCCCAGAGACCACCAATGCCCCCGATTCGCTGTAATAGACAAGAGGTTTATTTAAGCTGACGCGCCAGGGTTCGACTCCCCCGTAGAGGAATGAACCCCGTAAAATGGCTCTCGGGCCCTTTAAATACACAAGCGGCTACAAAAAGGTGGGGGCACCAAGGAGTAGCTTTTTTAGCCCAACAGACAACAGCCACAGGTGGTGATAAAGGAACAAAGAGTATGTTAAGTTAGGTGGTGACACAAGTGGGGAGTGTAGGCGAGGGATCTGAACAAACCGGACAGCTATGCAAGCTTTGAGATTTTCAAGGACTGAGTTCTGTGGAAGGTCTCTAGAAAGAGTGAGGTCAGGGTCTCGCCACAGAGGAGAAGGCCATGTATTCATTAATTTTTATAGTCTTACAGAATTACCTCTTTTGGTGTTATTTTAAGTTCCAGATTGGATTTCTCTGAAGGTTCCCTATTATGATTCAAAGATTTCTCCAACCTCTGTTCTATGGCTTTTAATTTAACATCTAACTTACTAGTCTCTTCTTTCTCTAAGTCTGTCGTATCCTGATCTCTCCCAAAGAGCATATACAAAACTAATCATCACTTAAAAAATTATTTTATTTGTATGCTAAGAGAAACAAACTCAAATGGACTCTAGAAACATTGTGTCACTGTGTCTTCCATATCTTTGAACATAGAAAATAATCTTCTTTTTTAATCTCAAAACCTCTCCCTAAGAACTTTACTTTCTTAGACTGAACTTTTCCCTTCTATACCTTACCAGTTCAGATGCTTGTAGCTTCTCAGCCTGTCTCTCTCTCCTACTTCCACAGAGAGATTCTTCCGCCTCCCTCAAGGGATCTTTTAGCCAACAAAAGCCCATTCTCAAAGGGAACCACCTTCCTGCCTTGGCTATGGAAAGTCTGGCTCTGAGAAGCTCACATGTATTAAAGAGCCAGATATTTTTGGTTTCTGTTTCTGTTTTTCTTCAGTGGCAAGAGGCCCTTGCTGCTCAGCTAGGGGTCTTTGACTTCCTGCCTGAGAAACTGCAGTTGCTTTGTTTTTAAGGAACAGAACTTAGAAACTGTTCTGTACCCAGGAAATACTTGTTTCTGTCTAAGTTTAGATTGTATATGAGTTCTTTCCCTAGTTAGTGTGGCAAATATTAATGAAAATTTTATACTATTGTGTTAGTTTCTCACTTTACCTCTTAACCTGGCTATCACTCAAATAACTGAGACTCTATTTTATTGTTTGTTAAACAAGCTTCACAAAAACAAAAAACAAAACAAAACAACAACAACAAAAACAAATAAGCAGTTATTACTTCTATTCTTAACTCCCTAAACAAATCTGCTTCCCTCCAGCATAAATCTCAGAGATAATTGGCACTTTGTGGCTTTCCTGTTTCAGCTAAATCTCTCCTGATATACCCTCTCCTCAGCCTCTGGCTGAAAATCCCCCTACTTCCTCTCTTAGGATTAAAGTTAAAATAACACCAAAAGAGGTAATTGTAGAATGGCAGTCTATTGAGATGCTGGATAGAAAAGCTTCCACTGTGGACCAAAGTGGCCAGACTAGATATTATATGAGTACTGTCAAGGTTCAATTATTGGATGATTAAATCTCTTAGGATTAAAGAGAGGAAGTAGGGAGATTTTCAGGCAGAGGGCGTTTCCTCCCCTAGAGGGAAGGAAGTCCAGCCCTATTCTCTCCCTTGCTCAGTGATTGGCTGTAAACTGCTTTATTGGCATATCAGGGGACAATTGGGAAGCAATGTTTACACAACATCAAGACAAGAGATTCTAAGTACAAGGATTGCAACCAGATATGGGGGAATACAGTGCTCAGTGGATGAGTGGGGTCAGGGAACCCACAATTTAGCGGAGGGCTAATTCTAGATTACTGGAATTTATTGCGGCTTGGATCATCATTCTAATAATGTCTCAAACACTGGGCTTGTTCTTATGGTTGTACTTTAACTTGATCTTTAGGTCAACAGGATGAAGCTCTGCTTTTCTCTTGAGATGAAATTAACTAGGGGATTTGCCCCCTTCTACCTATTACCCTGACTATTTATTTTTTGTTTTGTTTTTGTGATGGCTTAGCAACACTGAGTGTCTTTCTAGACTATATGGTTGCCTAATCTTGGACTCCCAGCCTCTAGACCAAAGCATAAGTCACAAAGCAATCTTTTCCATCTATAAATTACCCAATCTTGGGTACCTTGTTGTGAAGAAAGAAATGAAACTATGGTAGCAGATATCAGCATCCAGACGTTCCTGTGCTTTTTGGAATCAATAAGGAAAGGTTTCACACAGAATAGAAAATCCAATCTTACATAAAATATGTTTCTCCTGTAGAAACCTGTAGAACCCAAGTGAATGTTTCTCTTTATAATTAAATATATAATTTAATTTTATAAGTTTTTAAAGTATTTTTAAGTACTCCAGTTAACGGAGATATATTAAGGTGAGTGTTTAATTGCTATTAGATGGTTATTGACCTTCAAAAAATATTTCTAAAAGACCAAGCATGTCTGTATTCCCACTGCTAGAGAGGAAGAGACAGGAGGATCCTTGGAACTGATTAGCCAGCCAGCTAGCCTAGCTGAATCAGTGAGTGATGGGGTGATGTTATGCATTCTAAAGGTTAATTAATATGCTCCCAGAGGCCTGCTTGCTGTACATCAAGTAATGCTGTGTTGCCTTGCTTTCTAATCATTGTCTCTGATTGGCTTTAATAAAATTCCAAGACCTGTGTTTGAGCAGAGACAAAGGTAGGTGAGGCAAAGTTTCGAGGGTTTCTGAGGAGACAGAGAGGATCTTGGAGTGGGAAAGAAGCCAGAGAAAGAATGAGGACATATGCCAGGAGTTTGAGAAAAGAACTTCATTCCACATGGCCTGGAATATTGGCATAGCATGGAGAATAACAGCCCAGGGTTTGTAGGTATATTTGGGGTTTTGGTTGGGGAATAGAATCATAAGCTACCATAGATGGGCCAGGATTACTCAATCCAAACTAAGGCTTATTAAAATCCATCAGGTGTCTGAGTGATTATTTATAGAGGTGGATTAAAGATTAATACTACCAACCAAGCCGGGCGGTGGTGGCGCACACCTTTAATCCCAGCACTTGGGAGGCAGAGGCAGGTGGATCTCTGTGAGTTCGAGGCCAGCCTGGTCTACAAAAGCGAGTCCAGGACAGCCAGAGCTGCTATACAGAGAAACCCTGTCTCGAAAAACCAAAAAAAAAAAAAAAAATACTACCAACCAATTAACTATAATATAAATACTGGAAATAATTTAATTATGTTTTTCTACAAGTGAGCTCCAACTTCAGTAGGACACCCTTCTCAGAAGATAAGGTGGAGGATGATTGAGGAACAAATATGTCAACCATGTATGCTTGTGCACACATAGAGACATGAAAAAGTATACATACATATAACACACACAAACACACACACACACACACACACACACAGACACACATATCTATGTGCTTAGCCCAAACCTTGATATATAAAAACCTATAACTTTTACCAGATTTTTCTAGTCTTTTTTTAATAAGGTAAAGATTCCAGAAAAGTATTACCTGTGACGCAACAAAATTCCATATTATTGACCTTTTTAGCTGCTTGATTCATTTTCTAGGGTGCTATAACTGCCATATAAAAAGGAAGAAGCAACAGTAAGAATGAGGACAACCACTACTCAGTGAATTTACTTCTTACCCAGGCTATCATCTGGAATTTCTGTGCCTCTCAACCTTTTTCCTAAAGCTATTAATATTATCACTGTGTTGACCTTTGATGCTGTTTGCCATTTTGAAATTTACAGATCAGCAAGCACCAGTAAATCTTCTCAGAATGAATGCAAATGTAAGACAGAGTCATTACCAACTCCTCATGGTAAAGAATAGCTTGCTTGCTACAGTATTATTAGGGAGACACAATTTATCCTGATTGCCAGGAAGATGAGACATCCTGAATGTAATCAATAAACTCACTCAGAGAAATAAATTTCCCTAGCATTGCCCACACAGAAGTTGGCTCCGGTGGGTGAATGCTATCAGGACAGCCATGGAGGATGATAGATCCACACTTGCATGGCTCCCCTCCCTTGCTGGATTTTGAAAGTTAATTTGCTCTCGTTCATTCAGTTCATCACACTAGACATGTTCACAGGTAGAACTCAGAGAAGGAAGCAGGATAAATCATGCTCCAGTTGCCTGATCCCTCTTCTGCATTGGATATGCCATTATTTTTCAGCGCTGCACATCTCTTCCACAGGCACCCCAGAATTCACACACTGAGGGACCCCAGGCCATAAAATGTGCCCACTTTCTACACACAAGCAAGTACTTCCATAAAAGAATGGACTGAGCACACACAGAAAAACTCGTTTGTGACCATTGTATCTTCGTGTCTTCTAAGTCATTTTCTTCTCTATGAATGGCTCTTACAACAAACAGAGTTTATCAGACAAAGAATTTTAATGCAGTAAACCTTGCATAGGAAGAGTGTGAATGAACAAGTACACCCTAGAAAGTGCAACTAAATAAGTGATTGATATCATTTACATGTACTGAACATGCTTAGGACAGTGGGTGCTTATTAATCCTTGGAGAACTGCAGAATGTTTCAAAGATGTTGATTTTAAATACACAGAAAGGAACTTAACTGAGTATGCAAAGAAGAGTGGGTGCTTGCAGTGGGTGAAGACCGGTTTGGGCTTCCCAAATTTTAACCAAGTGCTCAGACTTTAAAAGATCTGAAGTATCATCAGCAGTAGACACAGAACAATACTCTGGAATGTTCTGAAGACCTGCTGATCAAGAGTTGGCTCACCCCAACATCTACCCCATCTATGAGCTGCTGTAGTGCATGAAGGAGCTGATCCTGCAGATTCAAACCTCCAAGACACAAGGCAACAACAGGATATCAGAGAGGAGTCATGGTGAGGATCCACTATTGATACTGTAGCAGAACCCAGAGCCCTCCAACCAGACCAACAACTTATTGCACTGAGCATTTGCATGTAAACCTGTTTGGGCAAAA
The DNA here is from genome assembly GCA_907164525.1 of Lophiomys imhausi. Lineage (NCBI taxonomy): Eukaryota > Metazoa > Chordata > Mammalia > Rodentia > Muridae > Lophiomys > Lophiomys imhausi. The sequence goes on from CAJQZJ010032535.1 coordinate 3,545,454, forward strand.
GGGTGGACTGTGTGGCACAGTGTGCCACACCACAGCTTTCACAGAGAGATGGTATTTATTTATTTATTTTTGTTTTGTTTGCTTTTGTGGGGGAGTTTGCTAGGGGAAAGAGCAAATATAGAGAAACTGAGAGATGAGTGGGATTGGGATACATGATGTGAAATTCACAAAGAATTAATAAAAAGTTAAAAAAAAGAACAGAGAATAATTGTCACAGAAGCTTTCAAAACACAGAAGGAAGGAGCAGAAGTCAGATCCTAAGTACAGCATATCAAATCATCCATTTTGTAATTCTTTAAAACAATTCATTTGGTGATCCTCAAAAGGCATTATAAATTAGAAATGGAAATTTTAATCTCTTTATAGTCTGATGAATTTAAAGAATAATATAAAATGGTATAAGATTTAAAGTCTATAGAGGTTTTGTTACAAAAACTAGATCCACTAAATAATCTAAATTACATTGGCAGCATATTTATAAGCAGCAGCACCTTAGACAGTGAGTTTTAAAACAAAGAACTGACATTTGATGTAGAAATTTTAAAACCAAGGACTCAGTTTTTTACATATTTGCTAAGTGTCTCCTAATGTGAGACATTGTTCTGAGGGTCAAAGGACACTTCATTTAAAGAGCTCAGTGGCAGATTGACAGTTCACTAAAAGTTTCACTAAAAGGTGATTTTTTTTTCCAGTATGGCAGAGTTTTTTTTTTAAACAAACAAAAGAAATCCATGAAAAAGGAGGATAAAATAGTTTCATGCTTCTGATAAAGTCCCTGATGCATAAGGAAAGTATTTCACCAAAGACCTCAGATATTAGAAAATCAAACAGTAATTACAGTATATGTATAATAATTGCTACTATGCCAAAGTGCCATATCTACTCTGGACTAAACTTTTCCAATTTATTTTAAAATTTGTGTGTGCATGTACACAGAGACATGGAATAAGGGGTAGATTTCAGCTGGTTTACTCTATTTCTCTTCACCTTATTTTTTGAGGCACAGTCTCTCACTGAACCTGCAGCTTATCATGTTATTTAGACCAGCCCTCTGCAAGCCTCAGATAGCTTCCATTCTCCTCTTCAACCACTGGGATTACAGGAATGCCTCCACATCTGTCCTTTCCTCTGAGTGCTGGACAGTTCATCAACAGAAAGCATTTTATCCACTGAACTATCTCCCCAGGCCCAACTTAAAAAAAAATGTTAAGGACAATCTTGCTATTCTTAATTAGGGAAGATTCTAAGATTTAAAAGCAAAGTTGATAGAAACAAGTGTGTGCCTACTTGTGAGAGCAAATGACATTTCAAACTTATTTCATAAGCAAGAGAGTAATTTGCCCAATGCGTCTTTATGCTTTCTGAACCATAACAAGAAACAAAACTTCAAATCAGATTGTAGAGGCAGACAAAATAAAAAAGCAAAATTACATACTCCAAGAATAAACAACAAAGCTTATTCACAAACCGAAGGCAAAGTTTTGTCATCTGTTTATCTCAAAATACAGACAACAGCAGAAAATGGAAAATAGAAGTAAGTGGCTTCCAGGTCACCAAACTAGGAGTTGTTCCTTCTACCCTAAAAGGGATGTAGCAACCATAACCACCACAGCCCTTCAGAAGCTCAACCTGGCTCCTCAGCTATTTATTCCCTAGAGGAATACCTCAAGAGCTTATTAAAGTCAAATTACTGAGTGTCAGGTGAGCATTTTGAGACAAGCACTGAATGTTTATCTATTGTTTTAATCTACCTAAAAAAAAAACAGGGAATAAAACACGAATAAAAAAAATTAAGTAAATGTAAATGTGAATAAATATCTTTAAGATGATTTTTAATTTCTTCTTTTAAAAAAGAAAAATAAATCTTACTGACTACACCCCTACTAGAGGCATGTTTTATTGTTTTTTTTTTTTAATCAATGTATTCTGACAATACATTTCATATATTCTTTTTATTGTTTTGGGTTTTTTTTTGTGAATTTCACATCATGCACCCTGTTCCCTTTCTTCTCCTACCTTCCCCCATGTTAAAAAAAACAAAAACAAAAAACTCATTGTGGAAACTGCATTGTGTCCCACAATTGTTGAGGGAAGGTCTAATATTGTTTCTGATACATTGAATTCAGTGCTGAGATCTGGTTACCGCCCCTTCTGAGGCATTCTCTTGATTGGTTCATAAAAGTCACTTATGGCCAATTAGCTGGGCAGAAAGAGTATAGGAAGGCGGGACTTCCTGTGATTTGAACAGGAACCCTGAGCACACGCAGAAACTCTCTCTTTCCACCGGGAGACACAGAAAGAGACAGACATCTGGAGGATGCTGGAAGGTAATCACAGGCTCATGGTGGTTTGGGATTAGGTGATCCGGGTTAATTTAGAGTAGCTAATTGAGAGTCTGCCCAGCTAAGGGCTAAGGGTTAAAACATTAAAAGGTCTTGGTGTGTTTAATTATTGGCGAAATGACTGCAGCGGCCTATAGGCCCTCAGTCCAAGCAATCCCAGGCTGTTGGGATTTCAGACTCCCCTAGGAACCAGGTGAAGCTGCCTCCAAGCTGCTGGTAATTCTACTGACCTAGTATAACAACTTATATTAATTAACAGAGTTTAGGTTACAGGTGGTGTAGGCCACCCTTGGTCCTGGGGCTCTTTCCCCAGGACAAGTCAGGCAACCGGTTAAGGCATGTGGGCCAGGCCGCCTGCTCCTCTGCCAAGCCACTGGCTACTCCGCCGGCCTAATCTTACAGTTTATACTTACTAATAACTACATTAATTAATTAATTTGCAGTTTCACACAATATTCCCTTTGGTCCACACATTTTTTTGCTTGAAAATCTTCATTATGACGACTCCTTGGTCTGGTATGAAGCCTATGGCTCCTGCTACTTTATCAATACTGGAACCTCACTGGGACTCCTCTCAGATATGCTGTTATTGTCCTATGTCATGGAGATCCTCTAGTTTTGGGTCTGTGGAACTGGCCTCTTCATCCACTACAGCAGTTCATCCATGGGGTGGGCCAACTCAAAGCCCTGGATCTGGGCCTGCAACCCCCACTTGTAGGGACTGCTGTCCCAAGTGCTATAGCAGGTAAGGGGTTGGATCAGTTTTCCTGCTTCCATGACCCCATCAGGGCAAATTCTCCTGCCTGTTACCTGTGCCAAGGGCAAAAGAAGTAAGGGGATATATTCCTCACCAATTCCACAAATTTGGATTGGCTCTCCCATACTCACTCCCTCAGGGCTGCCGCACCCAAAATCCCCACATCCAGGGCCAGCTATAGTGTGCTGCTCAGGATAAGTGTTGGGCCTGCTCTCCCAAGTGCTGCAGGGAGGAATAGGGACAATTCTCCTGCTCTTGTGACTCCATCAGGGCCAGATCATCTGTCCCTCACTGGTGGTGAGGGCCAAAGGGAGGGGATCTCTCCCTTGTCAACACCTCCACAAAGCACACAAAAGGCAGGGTTGGCTCTCCCACACTCAAACCCTTGGGGCTGGCTCACCTGCTACCTCTTTATCCAGGCCAGGCAGGCTCCCCTAATCTCTGGCTTGCTTCATGTCCTGGGAACCGATCTGCTGTTTGTCTGCTGTTGGACTGGTGGTCAACACAGCGTGGGGCTACCTTTCTGGGCCCCATGGTGCCAAATTGGTATTGGTATCCAGATTGCTTTTTTTCTTTCCTCCAGCAATTTAAGCTACTATTCATTCAGATGTTCAAAACACTGAATACTGACATAGCCTCTCTCCTCTCTGCCACCTACTGATGCATATATAACATAGAAGCCACATCTGCAATCTCTCTAGGGGAATAATTTCATATAGTACATTCTGGTCACACTCCTCTACCCCTCCTAAACCCTGTGCAACGTTTCTCTCCCCACAAGTCCCCTTCCTACTATTATTCCTTTTTGGTTTTTCCTTGTTTTCATTTTGTGACGCTCCTATTTTAACCAGGACCACATAGGGGAACATGGGTGGGGAACTATAAGAAGTTCATAGCAACTCTATACACAGTATCTAAAAACCAGAAAATCCCTCAATCCATCAGTAGAATAAGGGATAAAATTTTTGGTACTAAAAGGAGAACCAAAAGAATGAGACAAACTAGTGATAAAAGAAATAAGAAATCTATCAAAAATATGTGCACAAAACAGCAAATACTTACACAACTTAATCAACTTAAGATTGGTGAATAATCTAAGCTAGTTTACACTAGTGAAAGTTAAAACAGTGGGGCTGGGGAAATGGCTCAGTTAGTAAAGTGCTTGCCATGCAAGCTTAAGAACCTGAGTTTGGATCCCCAGAACCCACATAAAAGTGGGGTACACTGGTGAACTTGTGATCCCGGTACTGTGGAGCTTATAGAACAGCCAGCCAGTTTAGCCAAACAGATGAGATCCTATCTTTAAAAAAAAAAAAAGGCAGCAGAGAGTAGTAAGGAGGACAGGAAGACACCCAACATTCACTTCTGGTTTTTGTTGTTTGTAGTAGATGTAATTTGCATGTATGTATACACTTGTCAACATTCACTTAATCTTGACACTTAAGATCTGTATATCTCTGGGGGAGCCTTCTCACCCAAGGAGAAGGATAGGAAGGAGAAGGGGAAGAATGTGAGGGGTGGGACTGGGATGGGAGGAGAGAGGGGGCTGTGATAGGGATGAGGGAGGGGTCTGTGATCAGGATGTAACTTGAAAAAATAAATAAATCTCTGTTTAGTATACAACCTTACATCTTAATAAAGTATAAAATAAAAGTATTCTAGCTCATTGAGTACGATGGTACATGACATTAATCTCAGCACATGGGAGGCAGAGGCAGGGAGAGCTCTGAATTTAGGCGAGCCTGTTCTACACAGTAATTTCAGGACTGATACACAGAGAACCGTGTCTCAAAAAGCAAAACAAAACAAAAATTCTAGCTCATTAGTCAAAAGTCACTACTGACACCACATCATATGGTACAAGGTAAGGTTATATGAATTCTCAAAGGTAGATTCTTGTAGAAGAATTGCATAATTTTCTGAAAACTCTGGGACTTGCTATTTGGTGGCTAGACATAATGCAATACTAACCAACACTTTAAATTAGAATTTTGTAGTCTTCTGTATTTTATGATTGACATACTACAACACAGGTAACTTTGCCAAAATTGCATCACCAGGTTATGTGAGATCAGAGGCAAGATGGAGAATTCACACTGTTGTTGCACTGGCATATGATACGAAGAAGAAACCATTTTTTTATGACTAAATGATTCATGTTTTCAGATCAATGAGTCTGAATTTTATAGAAAATAAAAGACAGGGGATCCAAGATGGCAGCAGCCCACATGGATGCATTTTGAATGTGGGAAAAACAGCTATAACCCCACAGAGTTATAAGACACTGAGCAATAATCTGAGTGGCGCGAACCCACTGGGTTTCACCGAGCGACCCAGATACTGTTAAAAGTCCCTGGGCAAGACTCTCCTCTCCCAGACACACAGAAAAACAGACCAGCAGAAGTCGCAGAAAGATGCTGACTCCAGGAAGCAGGAGAAGCATCACCAGGAGAAGGACTGGGGTGCAAGCCACTCAAATACCCAGCAGCAGCTCCAAACCCCAGACAGGGTTACTCACCAACCTCCTGGGCTCCCAGATTCTACGCAGGTATTCCAACACCAAGGGGAAGATCAGCAGAGCCTCGGGAATGGAAATATTCTCAGCGGAACAATTGTAGCAACGGGCCACAGGACATTCTGAGCTGCAGGTCAGCAGCAGGAATACAGGAGGCAGTCTGGGAAACTCAAGCATGTTTGGGCTTCCTCAGAGGGGTCTTGGACATACAGGCCCCTCTATTAGATTTGCAGTCACTGGGAAGAACACTGAAGCTAGACAGAGCAGCGGGATAAACTTCAGTAGTGGTTACACTGCCGGCATCAATGCAATGTTCTGGTACTTGGACGACAACAGCCCCAATTGCCAGTATCCACAGGACAGCCCCAGCACAGACCTAGGAGCTGTGAGATCAGAGCAGGCAGAAAGGGGGGTGGCCGGGTTGGAAGGCTGCTTGGATGTCCACTGGGTCCAAGCACTGGATGAGCTTGCACTTAATATTGGACCCCTTTGCTAGTTCTGGATCCTCCAGCAGGAAACCAGATCTTCAGTATACATAGTTCCACCCCTGGATCAGTGAGTTCTTTGCCTGGGTGCACTGCTGAGTGCCTCAGAATACAAGGGATTAGTGCTTAGGGCTGAGAGGCACAGAGGTGCCCTGGGGACCATCTAGACAGGTGAAAGCCAATCTGGGCCTGCCCAGCTGGGACAACAAAGAACCTAGTAATGGAAATATATACACTGAAGGATCAGAGAGTCACCAGACATGAACACTGAGTACCTCCCACCGGGAAACTATACTCCCTCCCTGTCAGATCCTTTCAGGTGTCCAGCTGGAAGACTCAACCCCAAACTTAGGACCTCCAGAGTCCGTAGCATCTGTGCTTGGAAACCCAGGACACCCAGCAGAGCCACTACACGACAACACAGAGAACTCTGACTAGGGAGCAGTGAAACAATCCTGGGCCATTTCTCATTGCCTGGGAGATGTGGGCTGAACCAGATCACAATGCTTCTGGCTATTAGATGCACATTGATCCTAAGAACCCAATGAGAGGAGCTTGGGAGGACCACAAATACTATCCGACAAGTAAGCTACAGGGGAGCTACAGCCCCAGCAAACAGTCTGTGGCCTGCTAACCTTCACCATCATCTATACGAAGACCAGTTGGATCCCAGGAACCAACAGAAACAAATCCTACCACAACGCCTGACCTGAGTCCCCACTTGGGACACAACAGGAAAGGGTGAGCTCTGGGAGACACACTGAGAACACACCTCCACACAAGGCCCCATTCAGCCTGTGGAGAGCTACAGATCACCAAGCTATACAACTTCTACACCAAAGCACCTTTCTTGGAACCAAGCCCAGAAGGCACCAGGAACAAACAGCTAAGAACAACCAAATGGCTAAAGATCAAAGAAAGAACAGATCCAACAAAAGTCAGGGAAATATGACTCCAACAAAATGCAGCTATGCCAGTACAGCAAGCCCTGACCACCCCACCACAGCTGAAACACATTAAAACCGTGACAAATCTATATTCTGGAAAGCTATACAATCCTTTCAGGAAAAATTTAAATCTCTGAAGGAATTCAAAGATTCCACAATTTTATAAGCAAAAGCAAGTGAGAATACCATTAGAAATCTCCAAGCAAATGTGGCTCAACAGGAACAGGAAAGAGACAAAGCAACAAGCAAATTGGAGCAGGAAGCATATAAAATGAATAAAATATTTCAAGACTTGAAATTGGAAGTAGAAGCAATGAAGAAAACACAAACAGAGATAAGAGTGGAAGAATCAAGGAAAGAGAACAGGAACTACAGACATGAGTATCAAAAAATAGGATACAAGACATGGAAGACAAGATCTCAGGCGTGGAAGATTTGATGGAAGAAATCAGTACAACAACCAAAGAAAATGAGGAACCTAAAAAAGTTCTCACCCATAACATCCAAGAATCAAGGACTCAGTGAAAAGACAGAACCTAACAATTATAGGCATAGAGCAAAGACAACACTCCTGACTCCAAGGTCCAGGAAACATCAACAAAATCATATAAGAAAACTGCCCAAACCTAAGAGAGAGATGCCAATAAAACTCCAAGAGGCATAAAGAACACCAAACAGTTTAGATCAGAAAAGAAACTCCTCTTGCCACATAATAATTGAAACTCCAAATGTACAGAACAAAGAAATAATATTAAAAGCTGTAAGAGAAAAAGGTCAAGTAACATATAATGGCAAACCCATCAGAATTACACCTGACTTCTCCTCAGAAACTTTAAAAGCCAGAAGGCCCTGGAGAGATGTCCTATAAGCCCTGAGAAAACATAGGTGCTCAGCCAGACTACTATACCCAGAAAAATTCTCTATCAACATAGATGGAGAAAACAACATACTCCATGAAAAAATCAAATGTAAACAGTATCTACCCACAAATCCAGCCCTACAGAAGATCCTAGAAGGAAAATTCCAACCCAAAGAGGATAACTACACCAAAGAAAACAGAGGGAACAAAAAACTCCAATGCAGCTAAACCAAAAGAAACACACAACCACCACCTACACCAAAATAATAGGAAATAACAACCTTTGGTCATTAATATCCATCAACATCAATGGATTCAACTCCCCAATAAAAAGACACAGGCTTACAGAATGGACCCGTAAATAAGAACCATCATTTTGCTTCATACAAGAAATGCATCTCACTAACTAAGATAAACTCTACCTCAGAGTAAAGGGCTTGGAAAAGGTTTTCCAAGCAAAGGGACCAGGAAGCAAGCTGGAGTAGCCATCTTAATATCAAATAAAATAGACTTTCAACTGAAGTTAATCAAAAATGATAGAGAAGGGCATTACATACTCGTTAAAGGAAATATTAATGAAGAGGACATCTCAATATTGAATATCTATGCTCCAAATAAAAAGGCATCTACAATTTTAAATAAACCCTTCTAAAGCTGAAATCACACATCGATCCCCACACATTAGTAGTGGGAGACTTCAACACCCACTCACAACAATGGACAAGTCATCAAGACAGAAACAAAACAGAGAAATAATGAGTCTAACAGAGGTCATGAACCAAATGGACCTAACAGATATCTACAGAATGTTTCACCCAAACACAAAAGAATACACTTTCTTCTCAGCACCTCATGGAACCTTCTCCAAAATTGACGATATAGTTGGACATAAAGCAAGCCTCAACAGATACAAGAAAATTTAAATAACCCCTTGTATCTAATCAGACAACCATGGAATAAAGCTGGACTTCAACAACAGAAATAACAGAAAGCCTACACACTCATGGAAACTGAACAACTCTTTACTGGATGACCACTGGGTCAGGGAAGAAATAAAGAAGGAAATCAAAGACTTCTTAAAATCCAATAAAAATGAAGGCACAACATACCCAAACCTATGGGACACAATGAAAGCTGTTCTACAAGGAAAGTTCATAGCACTAAGTGCCTTCAAAAAGAAAATTGTGACAGCTCATATTAGCAAATATTTAACAGCTGAACTAAGAATTGGAAAAAAAAAAAAGAAACAAACACTCCCAAGAGGAGCAGAAGGCAGGAAATCATCAACTTAGGGCTGAAATCAACAACTTAGAAACTAAAAGAATGATGCAAAGAATCAATGAAACCAAGAGTGGGTTCTTTGAGAAAACCAACAAAATAGACAGACCCTTAGCCAAATTAACTAAAACGCAGAGCAAAATAACACAAATCAACAAAATCAGGAATGAAAAGGGAGAAATAACAACAGACATTGAGGAAATCCAGAGAATCTTTAGGTCCTACTTTAAAAATCTATACTCCACCAAATTTGAAAACCTAAGTGAAATGGACAATTTTCTTGATAGATTCCACCTTCCGAAGCTAAATCAAGATCACGTTAACAGATTAAACAACGCTATAACCCCTAAGAAAATAGAAACAGTCATTAAAAATCTCACAACCAAAAAAAAAGCCCAGGGTCAGATGGTTTCAGCACAGAATTCTACCAGACCTTCAAAGAAGAGCTAATACCAATACTCTTCAAACTCTTCCACAAAATAGAATCAGAAGGAACACTGCCAAACTCATTCTATGAGACCACAGTCACCCTGATTCCTAAACCACACAAAGAACCAACAAAGAAAGAAAACTTCAGACTAATCTCCCTCATGAACATAGATGCAAAAATATTTAATAAAATACTGGCAAACCGAATCCAAGAACATATCAAAAGTTTCATATACCAGGATCAAGTAGGCTTCATCCTAGGAATTCAGGGATAGTTCAACATAAGAAAATCCATCAGTGTAACTCACCATATAAACAAGTTGAAAGAAAAAAACACATGATCATCTCGCTAGATGTTGAAAAAGCATTTGATAAAATTCAACACCCCTTCATGCTAAAAGTCCTGGAGAGAATAGGAATCCAAGGACCATACCTAGAAATAATAAAGGCGATACACAGCAAGCCAGAAGCCAACATCAAATTAAATGGAGAGAAATTTGAAGCATTTCCTCTAAACTCAGGGACAAAACAAGGGTGTCCACTTTCACCATATCTCTTCAACATAGTACTTGAAGTTCTTGCTAGAGCAATAAGACACCTAAAGGAGATCAGGGGGATACAAATTGGAAATGAAGAAGTCAAATTAGCCCTATTTGCAGATGATATGATAGTATATATGAGCGACCCCAAGAATTCTACCAGAGAACTCTTACAGCTGATAAACACCTTCAGCAAGGTGGCTGTATACAAAATTAATTCAAAAAAATCAGAAGCCCTTCTTTATACAACAACAACAAAAAAAAATGGGCTGAGGAAGAAACAAGAGAATCAACTCCCTTCACAATAGCCAAAAACAATATAAAATACCTGGGGGTAACTCTAACCAAGCAAGTTAAAGACCTGTATGACAAACTTCAAGTCCTTAAAGAAAGAAATTAAAGAGGCCATCAGAAGATGAAAAGATCTCCCATGCTCATGGATAGGTAGGATCAACACAACAAAAATGGTCATCCTACCAAAAGCAATATACAGATTCAATGCAATTCCTATCAAAGCACCAACACAATTCTTTATAGACCTGGAAAAAGCAATTCTCAACTTCATATGGAATCACAAAAAACCCAGAATAGCTAAATAAATCCTGTACAATAAATAAAATCTGGAGGTATCACCATCCCAGATTTCAAGCTGTACTACAGAGCAATAGTAATAAAAACAGCATGGTACTGGTATAGAAACAGACCAGTGGATCAACGGAATCAGATTGAAGACCCAGAAATGAACCCACACATCTATGGTCACTTAATTTTTGACAAAGAAGCCAAAACTGTACAAAGGAAAAAGGACAGCATCTTCAACAAATGGTGCTGGTCCAACTGGATGTCCACTTGTAAAAGAATGAAATTAGACCCATACTTATCACGTTGTACAAAACTTAGGTCCAAGTGGATCAAAGACCTTAACACAAGGCTGGACACACTAAATGTATTACAAGAGAAAGTGGGGAAAACCCTTGAACTCATCGGCAAAGGTAACAACTTCCTGAACAGAACACCAACAGCTCAGGACCTAAGATCAACCATCAATAAATGGGACCTCATGAAACTGAAAAGCTTCTGTAAGGCAAAAGACACTGTCATTCAAACAAAACAGCAGCCTACAGATTGGGAAAAAAATCTTCACCAACCCCCAACTGACAGAGGGCTTATATCCAAAATTTACAAAAAACTCAAGAAATTAAATGCCAAGAAACCAGATAATCCAATCAAAAAATGGGGAACAGAGCTAAACAGAGAATTCACAAAGGAGGAATCCCTAATGGCTGAGAGACACTTGAAGAAATGCTCAGCATCCCTAATCATCAGAGAAATGCAACTCAAGACGACTCTGAGATTCCATCTCACACCTAATCAGAATAGCTAAGATCAAAAGCTCAAATGACAGCACATGCTGGCAAGGGTGTGGAGAAATGTTGAACTCTCCTCCATTGCTGGTGGGAGTGCAGTCTTGTGCAACCACTATAGAGGTCAGTCTGGTATTATTTTAGAAAACTTGGAATAGCTCTGCCTCGGGACCCAGCCATACCACTTCTGGGTATATATCCAAATGACTGCACCAAATCACAAGGAAGTTCCTCATCTATGTTCATAGCAGCCTTATTTGTAATAGCTGGAAACTGGAAACAACCCAGATGTTCCTCAACTGAGCAATGGCTAAAAAAAAAAAAAAAAAAGTGGTATATCTACACAATGGAATACTACTCAGCCATTCAGCCATCAGAAACAGTAAAATCATGCAATTTGCATCAAAATGGATAGAACTAGAGAAGCTCATCCTGAGTGAGCCAACCCAGACTCAGAAGGATGCACATGGCATCTATTCATTTATGTTTGAATTTTAGCCATATAGTACAGGATAACTATACTACAACCAATGCACCCAAAGGAACATGAACCTAGACTTTTTTCCTGTTAATGAGACACTTTATCCTAGTGGTGCTGCCTTGTAGGCCTCCAATGTATGAGGAGGCTCTTGGTCCTCATATGACTGCTGAACTGGGGCAGGGGACTGTTATGTAGGGACATTCCACTCCAGAGGGGTGGGATGGAAGGGATAGGGGGTAGAGGGTGGGAGGGCAGGACTTGGAAGGGTGGAAAGAGGACACTGTGATGGAGATGTAACCTGAAGTAATAAATAAATATTAAAAAAATAAAATAAAAAAATTTATTTGGGCCACATTGGTCAGATGATAAAAATAAATAAAAAAATATTCCTTGAACCTCACTTGGTCTGAACAAGGCATGAAATTCTATCACTCTCAGTCCTCAGCCACATCTACAGCAGCAGCAATAGCTGCTTTATAATGACAACGATGATCATAATAATAATTTCCACATGAAGAATTACTATAAATACCTTTAACATGCAGATGTAAACATGAAAGAAAGTTTTAAATTTTTAAATGAATCAATTTGTAAACATTCTTTTTCATTCATTAAAACTAATCTGGATAAAAATAAAAGAAACAAAAAAAAGAAAAGACATATTCATTTTCTGAGTTTTGCTTTTTTGCAAACATTATACATTTTATCCACATTATTATTATCCACTTAGTCAGTGGTTCTCAACCTTCCAAGGCTGTGACCCTTTAATACAGTTCTTCATGTTGTGACCTCCCAACCCTAAAATTATTTTTGTTGTTACTTCATAAAGGTAATTTGTGACTTTAATAAACTGTAATATAAATATCTGATATGCAAGATACCTGATACGTGACCCCTGTGCAAGGGTCTATTGATCTTCCCCAAGGGATCACAATGCACATGTTGAGAACTACTGCACTAGGTAAACAGAAATACATACTTGAATTTGTATCTCAGATAGAAATACTGAAATTAGCAGCAATTCTTATTAAAAATGCTCAATGTCAGTGTGGTTCATCTACAGGGGAACATTCTAGTGGTTTCTTACCTGGCTGTTGTTTAAACTCAAGCACCTGAAAACTTGTATTTTAAATTAATTTAGCAATTTTATAGACTAAACATAATAATTTACTTGCCTAATGCAAAATGGTAAAACAATAGACAAAAACAAAATTTTTGTTAACTTCAACTGTGAAGCATTTCTTTTAGTAAATGATAGCTCTGGCAAATTCATAGAACAAAATAAAAAGTGAATTAAAATAAATAACACACACTAGTGTTGGTAGTAATTCTCTGAAAGAATGAATAATACATCTAAAACTTAAGCCATGTATGCTGGCTCATGCCTTTGCACTCAGGAGCCTGAGGCAGATGGGTCTCTGAGTTTGAGAACAGCCTGGCTTACAAAGAGCAGAACAGTGAGTGATACACAGAGAAACCCTGTCTCAACAACAACAATAAATATGTATATGTATATATATATACATGTGTATATATATATATGTATTATTGTTTCTGTATATATATGTACATGTATGTATGTATGTACATCTATGGGTGTATATACATATATGTATGTATGTATGTATGTATGTATGTATGTATGTATGTATGTATGTATGTCCATAGATGTAGGCAGTTACAAGAGAGTGTAGTCAGTTTATTTTGGGAACTTGCTACTCTACCCACAAAATATTACAAATAGATATTATAGTCCCAGGACTCAGGAGGTCGAGGCAAAAGCATCCAAAATTCATCCTTTGCTATAAAAATTTACTCCAATATGGGTACATGAGATCCTGTCTGAAAATAAAATAAGGAAGGAAGGATGGAAGAAAGGAAGGAAGGAAGGGAGGGAGGGAGAGAGGGAGGGAGGGAGGGAGGGAGGGAGGAAGAAAGGAAAAAGGAAAGAACACAGTTCATTCTAAGGAAATCCAGAGCTTCCCTCCTCACACTCCAGTTACTCATTTTTTTTATGGTCATGGTCTTTTAAAAACCAAATGAACAAACCTGATGGAGTCTCTCTTTAAACAAGTGAATAAATGCTTATATGCAAAAGATTTTGCACATCATTTCTGAAAATCCATGAGCTAATGATTAACAAATTTTGTAAAATTGAATCATTTTAGCAGCTCATAACAATTCAGTTAATGACCATTTAACTCTAAACTCTGGAGAGAAAGAAATGATTCATAGCCACAGGCAGGAACCACCTCCTTCTGTGACCCTTTGTCATCTGTGTCACCCTTTGACACAGGTGATGCCCTTGGAAGCTGTGAGCACACACAGGGCATTGAAGGCTTTTCATAATTTCAGTCCAGTTCTAAATAAACCATAAGTTTTAAATCAGAACTTTTGATATATCTGCAAATGATGATCCAGTAGTATATTAAACAATGTATTGGTTCTATCAACAAGGCTTGGTGTATATAGACGTGTTTTCAGAGCTGTGAAAATAACTGCAAACCCCCCATTCCTACTACAGTCCAGTGACAGCAACTGACTAGGAAAACTGAAGCAGATAAAGTCTTCCTCCAAAAAGACATTTTTATTTAAATATAGAATACTCTCTGATGGAAGAAGGAAGAGAGAAATGGAGAGGATAAACTATTTTTAAAAAATCAAAATTTCTTGTAATGGAACCCCTGTAATTATTAGACTGCTCCTTTAAAAATATCTCTATTCCTATTGATGTGTTATTTGCATTTGCTTTCATACAGATTTCTCAACAGCAAATTGTTTCCATTTTCACTTGTAACCCGTGGTGACACAAAGTGAACTGAGTTCTATAAATTATCATGGAAATTGGTGAAGCCAACAATTCGCCAGAACAAAGCCCCAAGGATATGATAAGTGCAAGGAGAATATGGGGCTTGCAATAGCAGATTCAAATTGGAGAAAAAAATTTTGACTTGCAAATCCCTTAATATAAAAGTGGACACTGTGTATAGCTCCTATACCCAATAGTTCCACAGGAAAATTAAAATCGGTCACTCTGTTAGCACCAGTGACTACTCAGACTTCTTATATATCCTCAAATCTAGGATGTACATTAGGATCATCCTCTGTTAACTGCTTATGGCTAGTAAACATGTTTGAGTCACTTTAAAGCCTTTGTTTGAGCAGCGTCATGACCAGATGGCTTAATGAAGTCACTGTGTGTGAGACCATGACTAAGTGCTGCTGTGGGTACAGACATTTTCTCACAGAATCAGAGTTAACTTTTTTTTAAAGTCTCTGCCACAGAACTCTGATATGCTCTATTTGCAAACCGCCTGCATGAAACCAAGAACACAGGAGTTCTGAGGCTGGTGGCTTGGATAAAATGAGGGTGCAATTAAGAAAAAAAACGGTTAGGAAAAGAACATGCTGAGAACTGAAAATAAAAATTAGAAATGATGTCCCAGCCCACTCATAAGGCTCTTCTCTCAGTGCCAAGAGCAATCTCCAATGCTCTACTTGGTCCAGACTCTTCTGCTTTTTCTCTTCTGTGGTAGCCTGCTCTTGTATTTTTTTAAACAACTCACTGAAATATTAAGAACTTTCTTTATTGAAAATCTTTGCTCTATTACTCTGATGATACTAATTATCCCTAATTTATTTGTTCACTTGCATATTGCAGAAAGCCATGGCTTTTAGACCTCTGTTATATCTTCCCTTTAGTTGACAGGTTTTTCGTCACTAGTTCTCTCCCAACACCATGTTGTGTCCACCAAGTGTACTGCCAATCTCATTGGAAAAGGTCCAGACCCGTACATTAATCTAAAATGATTCTTGGGAGTACAAACACACTTTAAAAAGAGGGAAACTTTTTAGTTTGTTTCTGCATTTACAAACAGTAGATGAAACATGGGAGCTTTTAAAATGTGTTTCATAAAGATCACCAAATTGGAACTGAAGGAGACCATGGGGATTTTTGAGTCAACAGTGAAACATTATAATTTTGCTCATAAAGGAGCAGTGGCCCAAGGAGAAATATTATTTACCGAGAGTAACTCAGTTAGTAACGAACTAGTCCATATAAACTCTCAGGTCCATAAACCCAAAGTCCCAGTGCTGCTAAATATCTGTACTAGAGACAAAATCTGGTTGGTAAGGAATAAATTCATTTTCCCATTTCCACTGTGATTGCTCTTAAGCTTTACTCTTGGCTTTGGATGGGCATCAAACTCTCATTCTTTTAAAGAAATCATATCAATACTCCACTATACATTAACCTTCCTACAAGTACATTTTCATTTGCTTTGATAAAACCAGCCCTGCCTGTCTTTATACACCATTAGAAACTGACAGTCACATCCAATCTGAGTCTTGAGATCAACAACATTTTCCCAGTTAAGAAGTAGAGGAGACCCAAGAGGGAAAGCAAGTCTCACATGGGAGTAAAAAAAAAAAAAAAGCAATTCTGAGTTCTGACACATTTTGACACTATAATTAAACTTTCAGAATGAGAAGAGACCTGAACACTGGCCAGTTCAGCATTCCCTCAAGGACATTATACTCTAGAGGCACAAGACAGGTAAGGGAGACTGAAAAACTCTATAGTAAGACAAATTTAAATTTATTTTCTAGAAAATAATCATAGATTTTTTGCCAGCAAGCCTTGGGATACTCAAAAATTAGAGATAGTGAACCCAAATTTATTTGGACAAAAAGCTCACTTAAGGAAGATCCAAAGTTAACATCTTAAGGAATCCCATTAGGGAAAGGGTCATTCCAGGGCAGTTCTGCAAAGTGTAGTCCTGCTAATGCTAGAATTAAAGACAACAAATCTTGTCACTCAGTTATTAACAATAGGTGCAATTCTGTTTACCTTAAGCCCCTGTGGTTTTAAAAAACTCACTCCAGCCACCTCAATGAGATAAAAAGGTAAGCGAGGAAAAGCAAGCAAGAAGCCTCCCTCAGGTTGTGTTGTTCAAAAGACTGAAGTAGGACTTGTGATGGTTAGTTTCAATCATCAGCCTTGCCATAGTACAGTCACCTAAAAAGATAATTCAACAAGGAATTGTCTAGACTGGGTTGGCCTGTGCATTCTTCTTGATTGTAAACTGTTGTGGGAAGACTCAGTCTAACAGTGAGTATCAGCATTCCCTGAATTTGAATCTTGAGTTTCAGTTTTAAAACATATTTATTTACTTTATTGATGTATGCGTAGGAAGGGCAGAAGACCCTATGAGATCCCCTAGAGCTGAAGTTATTAACCCACTGATGCAGGTGCTGGGGACAGAACTCCAGCCTTGCTCAAGCGCAGCAGCTGCTCCTAAGCACTGAGTAGTCTCTTCAGTCCTGGTCCTTACACTTAATTAACAGACTTAAGTAGAAGACGTCATGAAAAGATTGAGTGGAGCACAAGTACATGAGCATTAAGCCATTGTTTCTGCTCTTGGCTGTGGATGCAGCTGCTTTGGGTTCCTGCTGCCTTGCCTCCCCTCAGTGATGATAGGCTTTGGTCTGGAACTGCAGCCGAAGCTGAACACATTCTCCACAGATTGATTTTTCTCAGGATGCTTTCTCATAGCACAGGACACAGAAATAGGATGGGCATGATAGTTCATATCTCATTAAAAAAAACCTCAAGCACTTATTTTATTATATGCATAGTGACAGAATATTAAAAACACTTAAACCTTAAAGCCACATGAAAAAAAAAAAACTCTTAAAACTCACTGAAGGGGTTTTACAAAATATGCTTGAAATATTGTGTCTAAACTTACACCAGACCAAAACAGGAACATTTTGAGCAATAATACTCATAGGAACTGTAATACATTGACTCTCCAAATGCACGTAACTCAGTGAGTTCACAATGATACATGCAAGCAAAAGAAAAAGTGTAAATCACTGTTGGGTGCTAGGTGAAAATCCTATTATGACTGGCTTGCTCGGGGTATACCTGAGATAAGAAAACAGCTGACGAAGGGAAGTTTCTCTCTACACAAGTTTTCCAATTCATAAAAGAAAGGGGAGAAGAATAATTACAATGTCACACTAATGAAGTGATGGCTCTGGACAGTGATCAATCCCCCTAAATAACAAAAAATACTCAGATTCCTCTGGAAATGGGGAGGCTCTATGAAATATTCCTGCCCTAAAATTGAACCTGAATTTGTTGATCTGAATGCCTTTTAGAATAAATGCAAGTCTCTGAGGAGCATGTTAAATGATACCACGATACCACTATGGTAAAATCAGCAAAATCTGCAAAATGAAAAATTTTTCAGCTGATCCTAGTTTCTTCAACAAATAAATCACAAGGAGAACAGGAGACAGGCAGAGAATGCAGCAATGAATTTCAAACTGGTATCTTCTGTTCGTAGCCAGATGGTATTATTTTAGGAGTTTGACAAATTTACAGTTTTTAAGTAGCTACTTTGTAGGAATGCACGCAGCACTACTCTTTGTAACTACCTGAGCACAGTGTTAGGTGAAAGCTCTTGACAATGAAATGAGATTGACATAGATATTGTTGATGCTGAGAAATGGCTATGTAGAGTATCTGGCATAGTACACTAACTAGCTTCATATGTCTAAAATTACATGTGATTAAAATACCTTTTAAGATGTTCTGCTAAACCACAATATGATTTTCATAACACATCTGGTTAACTTTAAATAAAAAAGGGTGACCAGGATGGCAGAGATGGCTCAATGATTAAGAGTATTTGTTGCTCTTACAGAGGATCTAGGCTCAGTTCCCAGTACTCACATAGTGGCTTACAACTATCTCTGTATAACTGTAGTTCTGGGGGATCGTATACCCTCTTCTGATCTTGGTGGGCACCAGAGCTGAACATGGTGCATAGATATGCGTGCTGGCTAAACAGTTATACCATATAAAAGAAATAAACCTAAAATAATTTTAGAGGATAACCAATGTTTTATTACAAAATGATCAATTATTACCTTTAATTAGATATCTGATTATAATATCAGACATCTCCTCTAAACATTCCTTTTCTACCTTAACGATGTTCAGTGCATCTTTCTACTTATATATAGTAATGATAGTTGTCATTGATTGTCACCTATTCAGAAATAAGTTTAAAAGCAATTAAGAACTAACAATGACTTGTGGCAGTTTATTTGGCAGTTTCTATTTTGTGCTTGATATGTCTCTTTAGATCTTTATAATAAATTTCAAATCTTTCACCACTTAACTTAGAAGAATGAATGGTACTCTGCAAAGTTTACTGTGTTTGAGTGTGAAAATCAATGCGTCAGTATCATAGACTTACTATGTAGCTTCAGACATTCATGAGCCTACCTTTTCCCTAACTTATTATATTACAAACAATATAACAAATTATTTGAAATCTTCTCATATCTGAATAAATTATTACTTTTTCTTTATTTTCTTCCTTTCTTTTTTTTGGGGGGGTGGTGGTTGGTTTTTGTTTTGTTTTCCCAGACAGGGTTTTTTTGTGTTGTCTTGGCTGTCCTGGACTTACTCTGTAGACCAGGCTAGCTTTGAACTCACAGAGATTCCCCCTGCCTCTATCTCCCAAGTTCTGGGATTAAAGGCATGCACTACCATGCCTGGCCTGAATAAATTCTTACTAGACAGATGGAAGAGAAAAATAAGTTTTTATCTTTAAGTGTCTTTTAGCATGAACATTCTTTAAATATTTTTATGGAATTAAGTTTAGATTGTTGGTCTTGGTGAAAAATACATGTGAAATTTAACCTATGACTAATATTGTGATCCTGGACAAGTAAATAGTAACATGGAATATAATATGTTTAAATACTCAAAAGAATATAATAATCCGTGGGCTGAAGATATTGCTCAGTCAGTGAAGTACCTTCACACAAGCATGAGGACGTGAGTTCGAGGCCAGCACTTATATAAAGACCAAACCTGGTAACACACTCCAGAATCCCAGCTAAGTGGAGGCAGAGATGGAGGATGACTGGCACTTATAGGCCAGTCAGTCTGGCCAGACTGGTGAGCAGTGTGCGTGGTAAGAGACCATGTCTCAAACCATAAGATAGTGAGAGGTTGGGCAAGACAGTCAATACCAATCCTTGGCCTCATATGCACATGTACTCATGCGGATATATACCCCCACATATACATGCACACACATACACATAAAGTGTGATATTCATACACGATGTATGCATACACACAGTATGTAGTAAGTAAGATGTGGTGCCTTCTATATGAAATCTCAGCACTCAGGGGGCTTAAATAGGATTATCATGAGTTTAAGGCCAGCCCAAAACTCAAAATAAAACTGACCCTCTTTCCTAAAACAACAATAAAAATTATTTTTTTAAAAAATCATAAAGTAGGCCTCAGCAAGATGGTAGCGTTAAGCTTGGACACGTTCTGATCATCAGGAAGACCTACTGGACCACCACAGAGATATACTCTTGCTGAACTGCAGTTTGAGAGGCACAGGCCTATCTGGGCTTAAACAGCAAAGACAGGGACAATAAAGAACTCTGTACTGTACATGTAGACACTGGAAGAACAGAGACTCCAGACACAGGAGACAGAAAACTTCCTGCCACAGTGGAAGAGCCCAAAAAGCTGGCAGATCAAATCTTTTCAGGACACCAGATGGCGGCTTCGACCTCCAAACAGAGGCCCTCCTCAGTTACCTGCAGCTTCCATGCAGACGTTCTGATACCCAAAAGAAGATCAGCAGAGCCACTATGGTAAGACTGAGGGTGATACTCCCTAGCTTTGCAACATGGTAGCATCTGGCTGACCAGTAACTGGGGGATCGAAATAACAGGTGTAGAGCTTCCCTGAGCCCAAGTGCATTGTAGACAGGATATAGACTATATAATGGAACTCCCTGCCCCCATCTCACCTGGACCCTCGGCTGGTAGCCCCCTGGGTACTCGGGGTACAACATCTATATCTCAGCCGAGGGAAGTAAAGCAGTTCTGGACTATTGTGTGCAGCCGGAGAACCAGGCTGCACCAGTTCATGGAGCTTCAGTCTGAGAGGCACAGGCTGAACCTGAGACTCACCTGAGAGTAGCTTGGCAGGACCATAACCACAGTAAGTACTGACACCCAGCTACAGGGAAGCTGTTAGAAGCCTCACTAACCTAGGCAGGCTCCTCTGGAACACAGCACTTCTGGCAAGGAAAAGGCAGCTGAGCTTCCCCTGATTCCAAGTGATTTAGACGCCTTGTGAACTCCATATTAGAACTCCCTGCCCATCCCCACTTTAGCAAGGCACTCAGTCTACAGCCTCAGTCCACAGCATCGAGATCTCTACCTGGAGCAGTAAAGCAGTTCTGGACCACTGCGTGCTGCCTAAGTAAGTGGACTGAACTGGACCACAGAGCTTCTGACAGAGAGGCACAGGTTGATCCTGAGACACCCCTGAGAGTAGCTTTGGAGGACCATAACCACAGTCCTGACACCCTAGCTACAGGGAAACTGTTATAAGCCCCAGTGACCCAGACAGGCTGCTCTGGAACATAGCACTTCTGTCAGGGAAAAGGCAGGTGAGATTCCACCTGAGTTGAAGTGCTGTAGACTCCTTGTGAACTCCATATTGGAACTCCCTGCCTACACCCACTTTGGCAGGGCACTCAGTCTACAGTATCTAGATCTCCATCCAGAGAAATAAAGCAGTTCTGGACTATTGTGTGCTACCCCAGCAAGTGTGTGGCAGTGGGCCACAGAGCTTGTGACTAAGAGGCACAGGTTGAAATTGGGCTCTCCATGACAGCAGTCCTGACAGCCAAGCTACAGTGAAACTGCCAGAAGCCCTGCTGACTCAAGCAGGCTAAACTGGAGCACAGTGATTCTGGCCAGAAAAAGGTAGCTGAGCTTCCCCAACCCAAGCACTGTTGACAGGGTATGGACCCACATACCTGCTAGCACTGGCCTTGCCCCTAAGATGAATACCAAGACTACAACACAGAGAGTTCTAATCCTGTAGCAGGAAAATAACCCCAGACCATTACTAACTGCCTGGGTGATGTGGGTTGTACCAGATCACAGTGCTTTTGACTGTAAGTTGTACATTGAACTTGAAAGCACCCTGAGAGCAGCTTGGGAGGGCCATGACCATGCTCCTGACACATAAGCTACAGGGAACTGAAGCTCCAGCCTATTGTCTGTGGCCTCCCAACCTCCAACAACATAACTAAGAAGACCATTTGGATCTCAGAAACCTGCAGGCATAAATAATGCATCCCACCCCAACCTCTGACTTGAGTACCCAGTTGGAACACAACAGGAAGGGGTGAGCTCTGGGAGTCCCACTGAGAACCAGCCCCCAACACAAGTCCTCATCCAGCCTGTGGAGAGCTACAGATCACCAAGATTATACAGCTTCTACACCAAAGCTCCTTCTTTGGCACCAAGTCCAAAAGGCATCAGGAATAAACAGCTAAGGACAACCAGATGGCTAAAGGCCAGTGAAAAAACAGAACTGACAAATGTCAGGGAATATGACTCCAACAAAATTCAGCTATGCTAGTACAGCAAGCCCTGACCATCACAACACAGCTGAAACACATGAAAATGATGACAAATCTATACTTAGGAAAATGATGGAGGCCTTGCAAGAAGAAAATAAATCCATGAAAGGATTTAAAGTAATCACAATTTTATAAATGAGAGCAATGAAGAAATCCATTAGAGACCTCCAAGCTAACTCAGGCAAAGAGTGGGATAGAGACAAGGCTATGAAAGATTTTCAAGCAAAGATAAACAAATTGGAGCAGGAAAAGTATGAAACAGTTTGAGACTTAAAACTGGAAATAGAAACAATAAAGAAAACACAAACAGCATCTTCAACAAATGCTGCTGGTCTAATGGATGTGGAAATGTAAAAGAATGAAATTAGACCCATACTCATCACCTTGCACAAAACGTAAGTCCAAGTGGATCAAAGACCTTAACATAAGGCCTGACACACTAAATCTATTAGAAGAGAAAATGGGGAAAACCCATGAACTCATGGGCACAGGTGACAACTTCCTGAACAGAACACCAACAACTTAGGATCTAAGTCCAACCATCAATAAATGGGACCTCATGAAACTGAAAAGCTTCTGTATGGCAAAAAACACTGTCACTTGAACAAAATGGAAGCCTACAGATTGAGAAAGATCTCCACCAACCCCATATCTGACAGAGGACTAATATCCAAAATCTACAAAGAACTCAAGAAATTAAATGCCAAGAAACCAAATAATCCAATTAAAAAATGGGGGAAAGAGCCAAACAGAGAATTGACAAAGGAGGAATTCCTAAAAGCCAAGAGACACTTGAAGAAATGCTCAACATCCTTAATCATCAGAGAAATGCAACTCAAGACAACTCTGAGATTCCATCTCACACCTGTCAGAATGACTAAGATCAAAAACTCAAATGACAGCACATGCTGGCAAGGGTGTGGAGAAAGGGGTACCCTCCTCCATTGCTGGTGGGAGTGCAGGCTTGTGCAACCACTATGGAGGTCAGTCTGGCGATATCTTAGAAAACTTTGAATAGCTTTGCCTCAGGACCCAGCCAAACTACTTCTGGGTATACATCCAAATGACTCCACACTGAATCAAAAGGAAGTTTCCTCATCTATGTTCACAGCAGCTTTATGTGTAATAGCTAGAAACTGGAAACAACCCAAATGTCCCTCAACCAAAAAAATGGATTAAAAAACTGTGGTACATCTATACAATGGAATACTACTCAGCTATCAGAAACAAGGAAATCATGCAATTTGTAGCCAAATGGATGGAACTAGAGAAGCTCATCCTGAGTGAGCTAACCCAGACCCAGAAGGATGCACATGGCATCTATTCACTTATAGTCAGATTTTAGCTACATAGTACAGAATATCTATACTACAACCAATGCACCAAATGGAACATGGATATAGACTTTGTTTTGTTTGTTTGTTTGTTTATTTGTGTGTGTGTGGTTTTTTTTAGTTTTCTCTCCCTGGCAATGAGACCCTTTTCACTGGTGATACTGCCTTGTAGGCCCCCAGTGTATGAGGAGGCTTTTGGCCCTCATATGACTTCTGAACTGGGGCAGGGGACTGTTATGTAGGGACACTTCACTCCAGAGGATTGGGATGGAAGGGTTAGGGGATAGAGGGTGGGAAGGAGGGGTTGGGAAGGGGGAAAAGAGGACAATATGATGAAGATGTAACCTGAAACAACAAATAAATTAAAAAAAAAATGATAAAGGAAAACAAAAAACAAAAAAAACATTACGCACAAATTTTACATTTAAATATTAAATGTATTATGTGTATGTATTCCTTTTAAAACATAAAAGTATGAAATAAATAAATATATTTAAAGTAAAAAAAAGAAAGAAGGTAAATTGAGGCAGCTCATATTAGCAACTTAACAGCAGAACTAGAAATACTAGAAAAAAAAGAAGCAAACACTCCCAAGAAAAGAAGATGGCAGGGAATCATCTAACTTAGGGGTGAAATCAACAACTTAGAAACACAAAGAATCAATAAAACCAAGAGTTGGTTCTTTGAGAAAATCAATAAAATAGAAAAACCCTTAGCCAAACTAACTAAAAGGCAGGGAGAAAACACCCAAATCAAAAAAAAAAAAAATCAGAGATGAAAAGAGAGAAATAACAACAGACATTGAGGAAATCCAAAGAATCTTTAAGTCTTACTTCAAAAACCTGTACTCCACAAAATTTGAAAATCCATTCTAAGCAAAATGGACAATTTTCTTGATGGATTCCACCTATCAATGTTAAATAAATATCAGGTTAACAAATTAAACAGTCCTATAAGCACTAAGGAAATAGAAGCAGTCATTAAAAGACTACCAACCGGGGATCCAAGATGGCGGCGGCCGGTGCGGATGTATTTTGATTTCGGGGTCAACAATCACAAGGCAGCAAGTGTTCCAGGACGCTGTAAAAAGGGCACGACCCCTTCTAAATCTCACCCAGCTACACAGGGACCACGGAAGATGCCTGGGCAGGACGCCCCTTCCAAATCTCGGACACGCAAGGAAGCCTCTGTACCCGGGAATCGGGATAACCCATCCCCCCAAAAGGAGAAATCCCCAGTAAGTTCCAACCTAATACCCAGCCGGCAGATTCAGAAACCACGCAGAGATAATCCCCACCCTGCTGGGCACTCCCAGGTCTCACACAGATGATCCAATTGTCTAGCGAAAGGTTGCGACTCTTGGAAGTGAGCATGAGATCAGCTGCAAAGTGCCTTCAGACCACAGATCGCAGTCTGTGATGTCACTGGCCAGTTTCCAAGCCACGAGAGCAGCAAGGCTACTGCAGCTGAACTGCAGACTTACCCGCTACAGGAACCAACCCCGGGAAAACTGCAAGATATTAGAAACAGTGGTATATTGGTCTTATGTACTAGTACAGGCCCGTCCTGTGGGGAATCAGAGCTTACTTGTAAACAGCTCCGCCACCTGAATTAATTAGATCCCCACCTGGGAAGCGGGACTGAATGACTCACCTTATAGGGGTGGAGTAAGGCAACTTGAATGCTACACCTCAGTGCCCCCTATGGACCCAAGTCCAGAAGACAGCAAATTCCACTTGGCCAGAGGCCAGAGACAAAAAAAAAAAAAAAAAAAAAAAAAAACCACAGAGCGAAAAATCTCCAACAAAAGAAAGCAAAGCTATTCCGTCCAGCCCGAACCGCCTCATCACAACTGAAACAAATGAAAATGATGACAATTCTACAGTATGGAAAGTGATAAGGTCCATTCAAGAAGAACTTAAAACTATGAAGGAATTCAAAGAAGCCACAGTCTTACAAGTCAAAACAACGGATAACATCATTAAAGAGCTCCAAGCCAAGGTGACCCAGCTTGAACAGGAAAAGAATAAAGCAATGAAAGATCTCCAGACAAAAACAAGCAAACTGGAGAAGGAAATGTACAAAACGAACACTACCATTCAAGACATGAAAATAGAAATGGAAACAATAAAGAAAATACAGTCAGAGTTAAAAGAGGAAATGGGGAATCAAGAGAAGAGAACAGGAACTACAGATGTGAGTATGAAAAATAGAATGCAAGAGATGGAAGACAGGATCTCAGGCATGGAAGATTCGATGGAAGAAATCAGTACAACATCCAAAGAAAATGAGAAAGCTAAAAAATCTCTCACCCACAATATCCAAGAAATCAAGGACTCAATGAAA
>CAJQZJ010032535.1:3575783-3598890 GCA_907164525.1 Lophiomys imhausi
AAAAAAAAAAAAACACAGAGCGAAATATCTCCAACAAAAGAAAGCAAAGCTATTCCGTCCAGCCCGAACCGCCTCATCACAACTGAAACAAATGAAAATGATGACAATTCTACAGTATGGAAAGTGATAAGGTCCATTCAAGAAGAACTTAAAACTATGAAGGAATTCAAAGAAGCCACAGTCTTACAAGTCAAAACAACGGATAACATCATTAAAGAGCTCCAAGCCAAGGTGACCCAGCTTGAACAGGAAAAGAATAAAGCAATGAAAGATCTCCAGACAAAAACAAGCAAACTGGAGAAGGAAATGTACAAAACGAACACTACCATTCAAGACATGAAAATAGAAATGGAAACAATAAAGAAAATACAGTCAGAGTTAAAAGAGGAAATGGGGAATCAAGAGAAGAGAACAGGAACTACAGATGTGAGTATGAAAAATAGAATGCAAGAGATGGAAGACAGGATCTCAGGCATGGAAGATTCGATGGAAGAAATCAGTACAACATCCAAAGAAAATGAGAAAGCTAAAAAATCTCTCACCCACAATATCCAAGAAATCAAGGACTCAATGAAAAGACGGAACCTAAGAATTATAGGCATAGAGGAAAGAGAAGACTCCCGACTCCATGGTCCAGGAAATATCTTCAACAAAATCATAGAAGAAAACTTCCCAAACCTAAAGAAAGAGATGCCAGTAAAAATCCAAGAGGCTTACAGAACACCAAACAGATTAGATCAGAAAAGAAACTCCTCTCGCCACATAATAATAGAAACTCCAAATGTAGAGGACAAAGAAAGGATATTAAAAGCTGTAAGAGAAAAAGGCCAAGTCACATACAATGGCAGACCATTCAGAATCATACCTGACTTCTCCTAAGAAACTTTAAAAGCTAGAAGGGCCTGGACAGATGTCCTACAAGCCCTGAGAGAACATAGGTGCCCAGCCAGACTACTATATCCAGCAAAATTCTCTATCAACATAGAAGGAGAAAACAAGATATTCCATGACAAAATCAAATTCAAACAATATCTCCTCACAAACCCAGCCCTACAGAAGATACTAGAAGGAAAATTCCAACACAGAGAAGATAACTACACCCAAGAAAACAGAGGAAATAGAAACCTCCACAGCAACTAAACAAAAGAGAAACACAAGACAGCCAGCTAAACCAAAATAAAGGGAAATAACAACCCCTGGTCACTAATATCCATCAACATCAATGGACTCAACTCGCCAATAAAAAGACACACACTTACAGACTGGATCCGTAAACAAGACCCATGTTTTTACTATATACAAGAAACACACCTCACTATTGAAGATAAACACTACCTCAGAGTAAAGGGCTGGGAAAAGGTCTTCCAAGCAAATGGACCCAGGAAACAAGCTGGAGTAGCCACCCTAATATCAAACAAAATAGACTTCCAATTGAAGTAAATAAAAAAAGACAGAGAAGGGCATTACATACTCATTAAAGGAAATATACACCAAGAGGTCATCTCAATATTAAACATCTATGCTCCAAATACAAAGGCACCTACATTATAAAAGAAACGCTTCTAAAACTTAAATCGCACATCGATCGAAACACTTTAATAGTGGGAGACTTCAACACTCCACTCACAACTATGGACAGATCATCAAGACAGAAGCCAAACAGAGAAATAATGAGTCTAACAGAGATCATGAACCAAATGGACCTAACAGATCTCAGCACCTCATGGAACCTCCTCCAAAATCGACCATATAGTTGGACACAAAGATAGCCTCAACAGATACAAGAAAATTCAAATAACCTCTTGTATCTTATCAGACAACCATGGAATAAAGCTGGACTTCAATAGCAAAAGAATCAACAGAAAGTCTACACTCACATGGAAATTGAACAACTCTTTACTAGAGGACCACTGGGTCAGGGAAGAAATAAAGAAGGAAATCAAAGACTTCTTAAAATACAACGAAAATGAAGACACACATACCCAAATCTATGGGACACAATGAAAGCTGTGCTATGAGGAAAGTTCATAGCACTAAGTGCCTTCAAAAAGAAAATTGTGACAGCTCATATTATCGAATTAACAGCTAAACTGGGTGAATTGGAAAAAAAAGAAGCAAACACTCCCAAGAGGAGCAGAAGGCAGGAGATCATCAAACTTAGGGCTGAAATCAACAACTTAGAAACAAAAAGAACTATACAAAGAATCAATGAATCCAAGAGTTGGTTCTTTGAGAAAATCAACAAAATAGACAGACCCTTAGCCAAATTAACTAAAAAAACATAGGGAGAAAACACAAATCAACAAAATCAGAAATGAAAAGGGAGAAATAACAACAGACATTGAGGAAATCCAGAGAATATTTGGATCCTACTTTAAAAATCTGTACTCCACCAAATTTGAGAACTTAAGTGAAATGGACAATTTTCTTGATAGATTCCACCTACCGAAGCTAAATCAAGATCAGATAAACAGATTAAACAGCCCTATAACCCATAAGGAAATAGAAACAGTCATTAAAAATCTCCCAACCAAAAAAAACCCCAGGGCCAGATGGCTTTAGCACGGAATTCTACGGGACCTTCAAAGAGGAGCTAACACCAATACTTTTCAAACTCTTTCACAAAATAGAATCAGAAAGAACATTGCCAAACTCATTCTACGAGGCCACTATCACCCTGATTCCTAAACCACACAAAGACCCAACAAAGAAAGAGATCTTCAGACCAATCTCCCTCATGAACATAGATGCAAAAATACTTAATAAAATAGTAGCAAACCGAATTCAAGAATACATCAAAAGTATCATACACCATGATCAAGTAGGCTTCATCCCAGGGATGCAGGGATGGTTCAACATACGAAAGTCTATCAACGTCATTCACCATATAAACAAGATGAAAGAAAAAAACCATATGATAATCTTGCTAGATGCAGAAAAAGCATTTGACAAAATCCAACACCCCTTCATGCTAAAAGTTCTGGAGAGAACGGGCATACAAGGGCCGTATCTAGAAATAATAAAGGCAATATACAGCAGGCCAGTGGCCAACATCAAAATAAATGGAGTGAAACTTGAAACATTTCCTCTAAACTCAGGGACAAGACAAGGATGTCCACTTTCACCATATCTCTTCAATATAGTACTTGAAGTTCTTGCTAGAGCAATAAGACAACTAAAGGAGATCAAGGGGATACATTGGAAACGAAGAAGTCAAATTATCCCTATTTGCAGAGGATATGATAGTATACATAAGCGACCCCAAAAACTCCACCAGAGAACTCTCACAGCTGATAAACACCTTCAGCAAAGTGGCTGGATAGAAAATTAATTCAAAAAAATCAGAAGCCCTTCTTTATACAACAACAAATGGGCTGAGGAAGAAATAAGGGAAACAACCCCCTTCACAATAGCAACAAACAACATAAAATACCTGGGGGTAACTCTAACCAAGCAAGTAAAGGACCTGTACAACAAGAACTTCAAGCCCTTGAAGAAAGAAATGGAAGAGGCCTTTAGAAGATGGAAAGATATTCCATGCTCACGGATAGGTAGGATCAACATAATAAAAATGGCCATCCTACCAAAAGCAATATATAGATACAATGCAATTCCTAGCAAAATACCAACACAATTTTTTATAGACTTGGAAAGAGCTAGCCTCCATTTCATATGGAACAACAAAAAGCCCAGAATAGCTAAATCAATCCTGTACAATAAAAAAACATCTGGAGGTATTACCATCCCAGATTTCAAGCTGTACTACAGAGTAAT
Source organism: Lophiomys imhausi (assembly GCA_907164525.1). Lineage (NCBI taxonomy): Eukaryota > Metazoa > Chordata > Mammalia > Rodentia > Muridae > Lophiomys > Lophiomys imhausi. The sequence continues at coordinate 3,579,558 of CAJQZJ010032535.1, forward strand.
AGTTGTAAAAACAGCATGGTATTGGTATAGAAACAGACCAGTAGAACAATGGAATCGAATTGAAGATCCAGAAATAGACCCACACACTTATGGCCACCTAATATTTGACAAAGAAGCCAAAACGGCACAATGGAAGAAGCACAGCATCTTCAACAAGTGGTGCTGGTGCTGGTCGAACTGGATGTCCATTTGTAAAAGAATGAAGTTAGACCCATACTTATTACCCTGTACAAAACTTAAGTCCAACTGGATCAAAGACCTTAACATAAGGCCGGTCACATTAAATCTACTAGAAGAAAAAGTGGGAGAAAACCTCGAACTAATTGGCATAAGCGACAACTTCCTGAACAGAACACCAACAGCTCAGGACTTGAGATCAACAATCAATAAGTGGGACCTCATGAAACTGAAAAGCTTCTGTAAGGCAAAAGACACTGTCATTCGAACAAAACAGCAGCCTACAGACTGGGAGAAAATCTTCACCAACCCCACATCTGACAGAGGGCTAATATCCAAAATCTACAAAGAACTCAAGAAATTAAATGCCAAGAAAACAAATAATTCAATCAAAAAAAATGGGGGACAGAGCTCAATAGAGAATTCACAAAGGAGGAATCCCTAATGGCTGAGAGACACTTGAAAAAATGCTCAACATCCTTAGTCATCAGAGAAATGCAACTCAAGACGACTCTGAGATTCCATCTCACACCTGTCAGAATGGCTACGATCAAAAGCTCAAATGACAGCACATGCTGGCGAGGGTGTGGAGAAAGGGGTTCCCTACTCCATTGCTGGTGGGAATGCAGGCTTGTGCAACCACTATGGAGGTCAGTCTGGCGATATCTTAAAAAACTTGGTATAGCTCTGCCTCAGGACCCAGCCATACCACTTCTGGGTATACACCCAAATGCCTCTTCACGGAATCATAAGGAAGTTTCCTCATCTATGTTTATAGCAGCCTTATTTGTAATAGCTAGAAACTGGAAACAACCCAGATGTCCCTCAGCCGAAGAATGGGTCAAAAAACTGTGGTACATCTATACAATGGAATATTATTCAGCTATCAGGAACAATGAAATTATGCAATTTGAAGCCGGGCGGTGGTGGCGCACGCCTTTAATCCCAGCACTTGGGAGGCAGAGGCAGGCGGATCTTTGTGAGTTTGAGGCCAGCCTGGTCTACAAAGTGAGTCCAGGACAGCCAGGGCTACACATAGAAACCCTGTCTCGAAAAACCAAAAAAAAAAAAAAAAAAAAAGAAACAAACGAAATTATGCAATTTGCAGCCAAATGGATGGAACTAGAAAAGCTCATCCTGAGTGAACTAACCCAGACTCAGAAGGACACATATGGCATCTATTCACTTATAGTAGGATTTTAGCTATATAGCAGAAGGTATCGACACTACAACTAACACACCAAAGGGAACTTGGACATAGACTTTTTATTTTTTATTTTTATTCTTTATTTATTTTTTACATATTAGTTATATTTTTTCTATTTTTTAGTCTTTTTTATCTATTGTATGCTTATTGGTTTGTTTGTTTAGTAATTCTCTCTCCCGGGCAACGAGACACTTTTCACTGATGGTACTGCTTCATAGATCCCCAATGAATGAAGAGGCTCTTGGCCCTCATACGACCTCTCAACTGAGATGAGGGACTGTTATATAAGGACACCCCACCCCAGAGAAATGGGATGGAAGGGTTAGGAGGTAAAGAAAAAAAATGAAATGTGATGTTTCGGCCTTTTACTACTAATTGTCATAAACTGGTTAGGGTAAATAAGAAAGGCAAACTAATGGTTATGCAAGCCGGTCATTCAGTTAGGCACTATGACAACCTATTATAGTTACTTTCTAAGCTAATCAGAAATAAACCTGCAAGAGACAAGCAACATCTGCTTACCCTAATATAAGAGATAGATAGGGCCTCCTCAAAAACATCAAGAGATCTGCAGAATATGGCATTCAAAGATCTTTTCATAACTTTAGATTTTTTTATATCCAGACATATCAACTCCTGACAGCAACCCCTATTCTACCCCAAGTAGAAGATGAGCATCGAAGAATCTCCAGTGGGAGATGATTGAATTAGTCGCAAGCCTATCTCTTGGTAGGAAAAGCCCCTTGCCCCAACTGTAGACAGAATGCTGTCCAAAAAGGACAAAAGCTGGAAGCAGGTAAGTCGACAGCCTAGCTCTGCCAAGACAGGGTAGGTAAGTCCTTTATAACCCCTGCTCTACAATCAATGTCTGTCAGAGAAACGGGGCCAAATGACTGAAGATCGATGCTGTAGTGTATGGAGAGAAAATGGGAACTGTCCAGGCAGCCACAGGTATGTCATTTCTTAGTTTGGGAAGCTGCAGGCCCTGTACTTCCTATAAAATCAGATATATTTATCCTTCTCAGGTCTCTGAGGTGGTTGAAGAACAGATAGCTAGAGTCTCATAATTAAATTTTGAGTTGTTTAGGAGTCAAGAGAGTGTTATAGATCTAAGAAGATACTTTTAAAATTGTGTTGCAAGTTAGTATGAATGTTGAGTCAGATATAGACCTTTAAACTCATGGAGATGTTTAGATAGTAGAATGTTAAAGTCAGGTACCAAATACATATGGACTGGTCATTGGGAATGTACGTTAAGCCATATAACCCTCATAACTGTGGCCTAATTACCTTTGTTGTACTGTATTGTATTTGTTATTATAAGAGAAAGAGCCATTTGTTGGACTGAAAGGGGAAACTGTAGGGGGAAATAAGATATACCTTAAACTTAAAAGAAAAAAAAAAAGGGAAGAGGATGGGGGGTTGAGGGTGGGAGGGTGGGACTGGAGGGGGAATAGGGAGGGGACTGTGATTGAGATGTAACTTGAAGAAATAAAAAATAAAGGAAAAACAAACAAACAAACAAAATCTACCAACCAAAAAAAAAACACCCAGGGCCAGATGGTTTCAGCACAGAGTTACACCAGACCTTCAAAGAAGAGCTAATATCAATAGTCTTCAAATTCTTCCACAAAATAGAAACAGAAGGAACAATGCTAAACTCATTCTATGAGGCCATAGTCACCCTGATCCCTACATCACACAAAGACCCAGCAAAGGAAGAGAATTTCAGACCAATTTCCTTTATGAATATAGATGCAAAAATACTCAATAAAATACTTGTAAACCGAACCCAAGAACTCATCAAAAGTTTCATACACCAGGATCAAGTAGGCTTCATCCCAGGAATGCAGGGATTGTCCAATGTACAAAATCCTAAAATAAGAGTAATCTACCATATAAACAAGCTGAAAGAAAAAAATCATGATCATCTCACTAGATGCTGAAAAAGCATTTGACAAAATCCAACACCCCTTCATGCTAAAAGTCCTGGAGAGAGCAGGCATACAAGGACCATACCTAGAAATAGTTAAGGCAATATACAGCAAGCCAGTAGTCAACATCATATTAAATGGAGAGAAACTTAAAGCATTTCCCCTAATATCGGGGACAAGGAAAGGATTCCCACTCTCCCCATATCTTTTTTGTCTTTTTAAAAATAATTTTTTATGTTTATTTATTACTTCAGGTCACATCTCCATTACTGTACCCTCTTTCCACCCCTCCCAGTCCTGCCCTCTCACCCTCTACCTCCTATCCCTACCATCCCACTCCTGTGGAGTGGAGTGTCCCTACATATCAGTCCCCTGCCCCTATTCAGCAGTCATATAAGGGCCAAGTGCCTCCTCATACATTGGGGGTCTACAAGGCAGCACCACTGGGGCAAAGTGTCTCATTTACATGTAACAACGTTTATGTTCCTGTTCCCTTTGGTGCATTTGCTGTAGTATAGTTATCCTGTACTATATGGCTAAATCTGATTATAAGTGAATAGATGCCATGTGCATCCTTCTGAGTGTGGGTTAGCTCACTCATGATGAGCTTCTCTAGTTCCATCCATTTGGATACAAATTGTATGATTTTGTTGTTTCTGGTAGCTGAATAGTATTCCACTGTGTAGATGTACCACAGTTTTTTAATCCATTCCTCGGTTGAGGGACATCTGGGTTGTTTCCAGTTTCTATCTATTACAAATTAGGCTGTTATGAACATAGATGAGGAAACTTCCTTGTGGCTTGGTGCGGAATCATTTGGAGATATACCCAGAAGTGGAATGGCTGGGTCTTGAGGTAGAGCTATTGGAAGTTTTCTAAGATATTGCCAGACTCATTTCTATAGTGGTTGTACAAGCTTGCACTCCCACCAACAATGGAGGAGTGTTCCCCTTTCTCCACAACCTCACCAGCATGTGCTGTCATTTGAGTTTTTGATCTTAGCCATTCTGACAGGTGTGAGATGGAATCTCTGAGTCATCTTGAGTTGCATTTCTCTGATGATTAAGGTCTCCCCATATCTTTTCAACATAACACTTGAAGTTCTAGCTATAGCAATAAGACAACTAAAGGAGATCAAGGAGATATAAATTGGAAAAGAAGAAATCAAAGTATCCCTATTCGCAGATAATATGATAATATACATAAGTGACACTTAAAATTCCACCAGATATCCTACAACTGATAAACACCTTCAGCAAGGTGGCTAGATACAAAATTAATTCAAAAAATCGGTAGCCCTTCTTTATACAAAAGATAAATGGGCTGAGAAAGAGATCAGGGAAACAACACCCTTCACAAGAGCCACAAACAATATAAAATACAAGCAAGTGAAAGACCTGTATGAAAAGAACTTCAAGTCCTTGAAAGAAATTGAAGAAGACATCAGAAGATGGAAAGATCTCCCATGCTCATGGATAGGTAGGATCAACATAATAAAAATGGCCTTCCTACCAAAAGCAATATACAGATTCCATGCAATTCCTATCAAAATACCAAAACAACTTTTTACAGACCTTGAAAGAACAATTCTCAACTTCATATGGCATAACAGAAAACCCAGAATAGCTAAATCAATCCTGTCCAATAAAAATACATCTGGAGGTATCACCATCTCAGATTTCAAGGGATACTATAGAGCAATAGTAATAAAAACAGCAAGGTACTGATATAGAGACAGACCAGTTGAACAATGGAATCGAATTGAAGACCTAGAAATGAATCCACACACCTATAGTCACTTAATTTTTGACAAAGAAGCCAAAACCATGCAATGGAAAAAGGACAGCATCTTCAGCAAATGGTGCTGGTCTAAATGGATGTCAAGATGTAAAAGAATGCAAATAGATCCATACTTATACCTTGCACAAAACTTAAGTCCAAGTGGATCAAGGACTTTAACATAAGGCCTGACACATTAAATCTAATGGAAGAAAAATTGGGGAAAAGTCTTGAACTCATTGGCATAGGTGACAACTTCCTGAACAGAACAACAAAATCTCAGGCTCTAAGACCAACAATCAATAAATGAGACCTCATGAAACTGAAGGCAAAGCACACTGTCGTTAGAACAAAATGGCCACCTACAGATTGGGAAAAGACCTTTACCACCCCCACATCTGAGAGAGGACTAATATCCAAAATTTATAAATTAAAAAAATACTCAAGAAATTAAATGCCAAGAAACCAAATAACTCAATCAAAAAATAGGGAACAGAGCTTAACTGAGAATTCACAAAAGAGAAATCTCTAATGGCCAAGAGACACTTGAAGAAATGCTCAACATCCTTAATCATCAGAGAAATGCAACTCAAGATGATGCTAAGATTCCATCTCACACCTGTCAGAATGGCTAAGATCAAAAACTCAAATGGCAGCATATGCTGGCAAGGTTGTGGAGAAAGGGGAACACTCCTGTATTGCTGAGGGGAGTGCAAGCTTGTATAATCTCTGTGGAAATCAGTCTGGTGATATCTTAGAAAAGTTGGAATAGCTCTACCTCAAGACCCAGCCATGCCACTCCTGGCTATACATCCAAACGATTGCTCAATATAAAATATTGTTCTTTTTTTTCTTTTGAGAAATTTGTTTTGCTTTACTTAAAATATTTTTCTTGGTAATTTCATACATGAATATAACCTACTTAGATCATATTTACCCCGTACCTTGGCCTCAAGGGTCCACCATCCCTGTGAGACAGGGTTAGTGTATAGCCTAGCCTGGCCTACAATTCCCTCCACAAATCAGACTGGCCTTGAGCTCATGGCAAACTTTCTGCCCCTGCCTCCCATGAAAGAGCTTGGATTCCAAGCACGCACTGCCAACTTGGCTAGATCGTTAGTGTTTTTTAGTCACTTTAAGATGTAACGTTAGAGGAGCTGGAAAGATGCTTCAGCCATCAAGATTGCATTCTGCTCTTTCATAGGCACCAAGTTTGGTTCCCAGCACAGGCCTGCCTGTAACTTCAGCTCCAAGAATCTGACATGTTCTGACCTTCATAGACAATTGTGTTTATATATGTACATATACCCCCACACATACCCATGATAAAAATAAAAGAAATCTTTAAATTCTGTGTTTGCAATATGGCTCAGTTATACAGCAAATACCTGAGTGTGCCCAAGGCCTTGAGGATCCATACATGACAGTGCAAAGCTGCAAGTTGTGAAAAATGTAACAGCTAGATTAAAATCACACGGAAATATACAGTGCTTTGTATTTAGCTTTGTATCAGTTGCTTTTCTGTTGCAAGGGAGGCAGGATGTGTAGTAAAAGAAATTTAATGAAGAAAGGGCTTATTTTGGCTTAATATCCCAGATGGATACAATCTATCACGACAAGGAAGGCGAAGGAACAGACAGGAAAAACATGGCCATAAGAGCAGAAAGATCACATTTTATCCAAACACAGAAAGCAGAGAGGGAGAGACAGACAGAAAAACAAAGGGAAGTAGACAGATAGACAGACAGACAGACAGACCAAGACATGGACAAATAACACAAAATAGAGTGAGGAGGCTATAAAACCTCAAAGCCTGTTTCCAGTGACATACTTCCCCCAGAAAAGTTCTACCTCCTAAAGGTACTATAACCTTCCCAAACAGCACCATTAGCTACAGACCAAGTGTTCAAATCCCTGAGCCTACAGGGGACATTTCTCATTCAAGTCACACAGGCAATACCTGCTTCTCCCAAATTGATTTCTTGTTAAATTGCATTTTGTTTCTTAGAGCTCTATAGAAGTAGGCATTATTATTTACATGTTTCGTGCTTGGGGAAAAGCATGTTACACAGTTTTACAACGAGAAACAAATTATATGAAGGGCCTTTGAAATAATCCTACTTCAATATTTTTCTAATATATTTCAAGTATTTATATGAAATGAAACCTGACCTACTAAAATATCTCTAGTTGGTGGCATACACCTTTAATCCTAGCACTTGGGAGGCAGAAGCAGGCAGATCTCTGTGAGTTCAAGGCGAGCGAGCTGGACAATGTGAGTCCCGGCCGGGACAGCTAGTGCTGTTACACAAAGAAACCCTGTCTCAAAAAAAAAAAAAAAACTAGGCAAAACACAGTTAGTTATGAGGCAGCTACAGGAAACAAAAGTTAATTAAGGGAAATTGTAAATGACTTTATGCAGTCAAGAGACAGGGCAGAACATATTTATCAGTATCTTAGGCTCTCCTAGTGTTAAAGGTAGACTTGGTTAGAGAAGCAAAGAAGGGGAGAAGTTATCAGCCTGCTGGTGGGTGGCAGTGAGGGCAGGATTAGTGTATATTTGTATTGAATCCTGAGATGGAAAATACAGCAAAAAAAATTCCTGTCCTTTTTTTTTAGTAGCTGCAAGAGTGCAGAGAAATTTAAAATGCCATGAAATGCAGTTCTCACTAATACAAAGTGAACAAAAGGAGGTAAGATGAGAAGAGAGTGACTGAAGGGAGCAAGGAGTACTCAGAAAATGTAAATCTATGCCTTCTCTGCCTTCTCTGAAAATGTGCTAACAAATAATTTGAAGACACAGTTAAATCGTATCTTCTAAATACCTGAATCTTGAAGGACCTAAGTAAAGAAAGAAGAAACTGTGTGTGGACCTTGGATGAGTTTAAAAGCCAAGAAAAGAGTCAAGGTTAACCTCTTTGGGTTGCAGTTTTCCATCCAACATCTTCTCTAGAGCTGAATTTGTGCATAGATATTGTTTGAATTTAGCTTTGTCATGGAATATCTTGTTTTCTCCATCTATGTTGATTGACAGTTTTGCAGGGAATAGTAGTCTGGCCTGGCTTTTTTTTTTTTTTTTTTTTTTTAGGGTCTGCATGACATCGTCTGCAGGCCATCTGGCTTTTAGTGTTTCTGAAGAAAAGTCAGGTGTGATTCTGATAGGTTTACTTGACCCTTTTCCCTAGCAGCTTTTAATATTCTTTCTTTGTTCTGTACATTTAGTGTTTTGATTATTATGTGGTGGGAAGATTTTCCTTTCTGGTCTAATCTATTTGGAGTTCTGTAAGCTTCTTGTACAGTTATAGGCATCTCTTTTTTCAGATTTGGGAAATTCTCTTCAATGATTTTGTTGAAGATGTTTTCTGGGGAATCTTCTCTTTCTTCTATTCCTATTATTCTGAGATTTCGTCTTTTCATTGTGTCCTTGATTTCCTGAAGGATTTGACATTTTCTTTGACAGATGTATCAATTTCTTCAATTTTATTCTCTGTGCCTGAGATTCTTTCTTCCATCTCTTGTATTCTGTTGGTGATGCTAGTGTTGTTATGCCCAGTTCACAAAACCATAAGACAAACCAGGAAGACTCCAACTCAATGCAAAGACAAAAGGATCTTTATTCAGAGTACGAACCAAGGCAAGGACCATCTCACTACTCCACGCAGGGAGCCAGTGAACCATGGTGCCCAGGCTAGAAAGCCTGGGGGTTTTAAGGGATTGTAAGGGAGGGGATGGGCAGTTAAGAAAACGAAACATACAGAATCACATTTGGTCTTGTAAGATGAGCTCAGAGAGTCCTCTGACAACCCTGTTCTCAGGAGGAGAAGGAAACTCCCAGTCAATCGGTTCATGATTAACAAGCCACAAAACAATCTTATGAGTCCTCTCAAGGAAATCCTCACAGTTTCTCAGACAAGGTGTTCAAGATAGTTTATGGTCCAGGGTGGAGGTTAGTCTTGCCTGTGCATACCAAGAGGTTCATGACCTGGTCTGGGGTGGAGGTCAGTCCTGCTTGCCATACCAAGAGCCTCACTGAGAGGGGCTCGGTAGGGCTATTAACCAGGTTGTATAAACATTAAGTTCTTTTGAGAGCTCATTATCTATGACTCTGTCCAAATGGTCACTCAAGGCCTCTGAAGGAGGGAAAGATAGGTTTTCAGGCCTTTTTTTTTTGTTGTTGTTATTTTACTTTTATGAGCTTGTTACGTCAGAGGTGGGTTCAGAGGTGGGTGGGTAAGAACTTGGACAGGCCAGTATGAGAGACTGGAGTTTTTGTTCTTTCAGTGTCTGTAGTTCCGATTCTTTTCTTAAGGTTTTCCAGTTCTATGGATGTCTCGGATTGGATTTTCTTCATTGCTTCAACTTCCCTTTTCAGGTCTTCCATCCCTTTAAGTGGTTTTATTCATTTTCATCACCTCTTTTGCAGTATTTTGTTATTGCTCTCTGAGATATTTGATTTCCTCCCTTAGGCCTTCTATTATTAATATAAGCGTAGGATTAAGGTCATTTTCCTTTGTTTCAATTGTGTTAGGATGTCCAGAGTTGGCTGTAACATTATTGCTAGGATCTGGAGACATCATATTGCTTTGGGTTTTTTTTTTTTTTTTTTTTGCCATGTTCTTGTGCTGACCTTTTGTCATCCGATTGACCCCGGTGTTGTCTGTTTCTTTTGTCAGCTGACCTTGGTGCTCAGGAAAACTTCCTGCCCTGGGGGATTGGCTGATCCTGAAATCCTGGTGTCCACCTCCAGATGGTGGGCAGGTTCCTGTAATAGACTAGCTCTCAGAGAGGAGAGTGGCTGCCGCTCTCCTCAACTGGTTGTGACCCAATTGGACCAATATATAGGGGATTGGAGTGGGGAGGGGGCTATCCTCTGAAGACCTGGGAGCTAGCAGGTCTCCTCGGAAAGGCAGGTAGAGCTGTGGTTGGGCCTATGTTCTCCCCTCAGTGACACAGTTGATCTGGTTCAGCAGCTAGGCGTCACCGTGCAGGCAGGGAGCTCCACCCAAGCCGAGTGCCAGCCTCAGTGTGCCTGTTGCTTACTGCCTCAAATGCTTGGGTGCTAGGGTGAGTGACCCACCTGCCCCAGTATTTGTGGAGAACACATAGTTGTAGGCTCTGTTTGCAGTCAGTCTTGGCTCCTAATTGCTTTGCTGTGACTGGGTTAGTTCTCTGCCCAGCTACAGGGCACACTGTGCCGCCAGGTTGGAAACTCTGGAAAAAAAAATCTTATTTATCTTTGCTCTTGTGGTATGGCTGTTTTTCCCTCTTGGGTGTACAGGTCCGTGTGCAGGGTGGATATCAGGCAGACAGGCGGGGCTGCTGATCTGTGGCTGGAGCTGTATGCTAGATCCGTTAGTCGGCCAGATCTGCTTTAGCCGGAGCTCCTCTTCAGACCCGTGACCGAGCTGGCTGATCTCAGGGGGGTGTTCCCGGGAACTGCATGAGCTGTTTTACCTGGTGACCAGTCTCAGTGTTTGCTGCAGAAATTCAGACACCTTCTTTGTTTCACAGTTGGCTATGGGACCTCACTTTCACTCCACAGTGACTAATCTCATTCACCTACTACTCAGACGCAATGCAATCCATCTTGGATCTCGAAAAGAGTCAACGTTATGTACCCAATATTTTATGAACCAATGCCTAAAATATAAAATATCTATCATCTGTCACTTGCTTCCAGATGACTGGCATTGTCTCAGGTAACACAGCCATTGTGCAAAATTCCCATCTCTCTAAAAAGGACTGAGGAGATAAACAACCTAAGAGGAGGCAAGGCAGAAGTCTGAACCCAGATTTAGTTTCAAACTCCAAGATCTGTTTGAGTTTTGGGCAAAGCAATAGTTAGTTTACTGTCCCATCGCTGCCCATCTAGGCTCCTAAATGTGCAGCACGGAAAGGCATTCTAACCAGGCAGCAGCTGCAATCACACACACCCTGGAGACAGGCTATGCCCAGAGTCTAGCTCTCTACCTGCCTTCAGATGCCATCTGTGGTACTTGTCAGATAATAAAGGAGATGAGATCATGGAAACACAACTCATCAGCTAGTTAAAGGGTGGGGGCTGCTGTCTGTGATATCCTTTACTTGCCAACCCATTTCCCCAGAGCTAAAAGTAAGTGTACAGGGTAGGGAATCAAAGTATACATTTGAAATCTAGGCCTTTATTTGCAATTAGAGATTTGATTTTAAATGTTTCATTTTTCTCAGTGAAAAGTGCATACTCTAATTCACAAGGGAGCTTGGAGTCTTGGCATCCAGATATGACAAAGAAAGCTCTGCATGAGAGCTACAAACAATACTCTGAACACCTCACAAGCTCTTGATTTAATTAACAGGGATGATTTTTTTTTTCCCTGTAAAAAGACAGAAATGCTGTCATTTCTCCTGCCTACTCCTCTAGACAGCAGGATACTCCAGGGCTTCAACTCAGGACTTGGAAAGTAGGCCAATGTTAATAACCTCCAAGGCCTATGGGTTGATGAACAGGAGAAAAGCAGTTACAGAAACAAGTCTAAAGGATGTTTAGAAAAGTCTGAATATTTCCATGATAGAGCCTCCTAGCACTGGAAACCCAGTTACTTGATGGAAAATGAGCTCTCCTGTTAATGGAGGGATTGTGGGAGCAATAACTGCACTTCAGTAAACTTTTAGGAGTTCCTTTTCAGCACTTCTCCCTCATTTCTATCTCTTTGGCCTTAGAGATACTTCTATATATTGTTGCTTATTCTCTTCCATTGCTGTGATAATATCCACTCCAGAGGCCAGTGATATGAATCAGGTGACAAGAGCCTTGACCTGCCAGCCTGAGCCTGAATTTGACTCCTGGACCCATGGTTTTATTTTTAAATCTTATTTCTTTTGTTTTGAGTATTACAATTATGTCATTTCTACCTCCCCTTTAATCTCTCCAAACCATTCCATATGCCCCTTTTTGTTTTCTTTCAAATTCAGTTGTGAGACCGTGTCTCCTAATAGTGTCAGAAGCTATGCCCATAAAGTCTCACCAACATGACTGCCTAAAACATGAGCTGAACAAGGATAATAGACATGCCAGTGTAGACAGGGACAAGCCAATGAAGTTTGAACTCATGTTGTGTGGTTTTGGTTTTTAAATATGAATGTGAAGGCTCACATAGTAGTCCTTGCACATCTGTAGCAAATTGGGGGGGAGGGGTGCATCACCAGGAAGCTCAGCTAGCCTGGAGTACACAGAAACAGTTAAGAAAAACCCCTGGCCTTAGAAACAATGAGGAGAGAATTGATTCCCCTACAGTTCTCTTCTGACTTCCACATGCCAGCCATGACATGTTCAAACCTGCATTTGCATATACATGCACACACATACACACACACATTTTTTTTAAAAGAATACTCTATTACTAGTTTCTATTCATGTGGCTGGGTGGGGGAGTTCTGAATATGATTGATTATGTGCTTGTATGTACAGGCCAGCTGTCAAGGGTGCTTCCAAGATGTTTTTCAACTTGTTTCATATAACACTTTTCACTGACCTGGAACGAACCAACTAGGTCAGGCTAGCTGTCCAGGGATCCACCGCTCAGCTCTCCGATTACAGCCATGCACCACCACGTTACAGTGGGTTCTAGGGGTCAAACTCAGGTTCTCCTGAATTCATGGCAAACATTTTCCCAGCACATTTCCCATGCCCCAGATCCTATTTTTATTGTCTTCTACTAAAACATTTGTGTGTAGTGTTGCTTTTCTTTCAAAAGGAAATGCTGTAATTGAAGACAAAACCTACATAACAAATATATAAATATATGCATAATTAAAAAAAATAAAACAAACAAAAGAATACTACTTTCTAAACAGGTCCTGCCTACCACAATCTCAGAGGAATTCTTTTTTTCTGAGCTCTCTCAGGCATTTTAAAGGCAGAACAAAGGGTGGCACGCCAAGAGTAGACACATGCAAATAAAGCATTTAGCAAGCTTATTTTGGCCCGAGGACAATTTAACAGCTAGGAAACTAAGAGTTTAGAACCCCTGGGATTACTGTGCATAACTTGAGGAGGTAGCTGGTCCATGACAAAGTATATTGATTATAAGGTTTATTTAATCTGAATTCCTCTACAGCCAAATTAACTGCCCCATTCAAAAGTCATAACTCTAAGCACATGGGGTAACATTACACAAGCCATTCTCACTTCTCTAACAGTAAGACTCTGATTTTTATGAAGTGACATGAACTAAAAGAAAGAAAATGCCAAAAAAGAGTCACTGGCAAAATTGTGATTTGTTGGATTCTATGGGTCTTGTCAAACTCAGAAATGAGTAGGCTGAAGTGCCTTTTCATCTAATTCCTTTTTATCTGCTTTCATATCAAATATCTCATTTATCTTACTTGGGATTTAAGTGAAGTTTTGAAAAACCATGGAAATGTTTTTGGTATGTGGCTTTAACAGGAAAGACACATTCCATTCTGTCAAACACCACATTGAATAACTTGACCCTCACATATGAGGTAAAAAATATCTCCTTAAAACATGATTTTTGAGTTCTTATTCTGGCTTAAACCCTCCTTTCTCTGCTATGATCACTTATAAACACACAGAAAGGCCTCTGCTTGAATTGTATATGGGTTTAAGGAAGTTAGAAACATAAGGATGGATTTAAATTTGTACCACCAAAGGGTTCTGGTGCACATCACAATCATTTGCTAAGGATGTAGCTGAGAAATTTTAATGGATCAATCATAATAAGATAGGCTTACATATTAGCTACCTAATATCTTCAGTAGTTAAGAATAAATAAGTATGCATTGCAATAGTTTGCTTTTGCTAAATCATAAATAAAAAAGTGTTGCTTTAGCTTACAATTCTGGTCCAGGGTCAAGGGCCCACCCACTTCAGGTGACTATTCTTACTGGTATAGTCTCAAGCACAAGACAGCACCTTCAAGAGACAAGCTCTAGTCTTTGACCTTCTTCATATGAAACTAACAGTATTCAAATCATGGGGCTCACCCATGACAGCTTAGTCTAATCCTTATTATTTCTGAGAGGCCCCACTTAATAAGTACCCTAGTAAGATCAAGTTTCATTCGCTGTAATATTTCATGGTGGGATTTCAGTTTCAGCATGTAACCCATTGGAGGACACCCCAACTCTGTCTAAGCCATGTCACAGCAAGGACACACATTCCAATCAACTCTATGGTGCACTACACTTCTGAAATTCTTACAGATACTCAGACAATGGAATTGGTGGTATTCTAAAAAGTGCAGGCCATAACTATCAATTTTAATTTGACAAGTTGTGACACTATTGAGATCCTCAAACCCCGATTTTCACATTCAATGTTTACATAGATTTAATCCTAAATATATTCATGATTCTAAAATTTCAGTTTTATTTTTCAAAAATCAATTAAGTGCCTGAATATATTACTGTGTGCATATTTTATATTACTTTTGGAATTCTCATTCAATTGCAAGACAAATGCAAGCCATAAACTGATAGACTACAATATGATAGCTATCTCATCCTCTTAAAAGTTCCTTTCCATACTGAGAACAATTGGATAATTTTGTGTTTTTTATTTCATTGCCCCTGTCAAGATTTTACTATGAATTTTTAAACTAATTTAAATCACAAATACAGTCTATGTATTCTGACAAAAAGTGATAAAAATGAATAGAATATGCTATGGCAGTGATTTGATTTGAAATATTAGTTAAGGCATGATCAAAACCACTACCAACATAAAACTGCTTTCCAAGAAGATGCAAAAATTGTGAGCCTTTTTCATTTTGAGAGATTTGATATGAAATTGATTTTTCCAAAAGAAATCACTTCACTTGACTTAAATGTATCTCCTCCCTGCAAAAGGTATAAAAGCAGGTTAATCTATTGTTGCACATCAAGTTTTGCTGCAGAAGTGAAAATATTTCACAATTTTAAAATGTGATGTCTTCATGTTCTAAAGGATTCATTTATTCTCCACCTTGAAAGCCAGTGGGGGTGGAATTTGGCCCTCTACACTGTTACATAATTGTTTGCTTTATAAGATATATTATTTTATTTAATGTTTTCTATTTTAGAATAATATCAAAAGTCCTTACTGAGATCTATACATCCTTATATGATCTGTCATCACTCTTTACCCAACACCAGCCAAATCTACAGACACTCTCCCTTTGTCTGATTTTCTCTGCCAGCCATCCCTCCTATACACAAAACACACACTAGCTATGAGGTCTTTGAACTCACTGCTCCTATGCCTAAAACATCTGTTTCTCAGAAGGTCACATGGCCCAATCATTCAACTCCCTGCTCAGTGTTAACTCAGAGAAGTCAGCCAAGCTACCATGAAAATCTCTATTCTTTAATCGATCTTTGTGCTCTTCTACATTTAGTAGAAACTGAAGTGTCTGAAGTGTATAAATATGGGCTTGTAATAAGGCATCAGGGGCAAAGCTTACACAATTCTTCCCAGGTGTCAGGGACGACTTTAAGCCAGTTCTTTATCTGGATTTGGGAAGGGAATGGAAACCATTAGGCAAAACACAGCATGTCAATCTTCAAAATGGCCAACATTAAAAAAAAATGAGGTAGAAGATAAAGGAGATGAGTGGCTACAGATGTGACCCTGTGTGCCTCACATTGAAAACTGTTCACTAGAAAACCCCTGGGGTTTCTGCAATAAGACCAGGACTTTTGGAAACACCTTCCAGTTAAAAATGTAGGGGAGACAGATCTGGGGCATATGAGAATAAAGTCCAGGAGGCAGTTAAGAAGGCTTCCCTCATCATATAGGTGAGTCACAATAGGAGTTTAGTCCTAGGCTATATGGTATGAATTAGTAAGAAAAAGATGACTTTGCATTTAAAAAAAATAGCAAAGTTGACTATTCTATATAAATAGCACTTTTAGTCATTCAATGTAATTTTATGTGTAATACAATTTGTTTAACAATGGAAAAAACAAAAGAAACACACCCAGAAAATTCTATCTCATTAAACAATTTACTGCACTCTTAAAAAAAAACAAAAAACAAAACAAAAAGTAGATGGTGATGATCTTACTTGGTGTGTTTACACTTTGAAATTGCAACCACTGGAATATATAGCATAAAATAAATGTTTCAAGAGCTTTCTAATTCCCATGAGACAAATACACCTGAAAAGGCTTGTGAAAAGCACCTGGAAAAATAACTGTAAGCAGTACATAGGGAATCTGATGAGCAGGAAAGGCTGTGCACAGCAAGATTAATCCACAGCATTAAACTCTAATCAATAATATTGTTCCTAGACTTGAGGACTCTCTGGTTTTCATTTCTGTAGTAAAACTGAATGATGAAACATACTCTTCCACCACTTGATGGTGAGTTATATTCCTAAGAAGAAAGTTTTAAAAAAACTAAATAATTTTCTCAAGCTTAAAATACCTTTATAACTAATAAGATGATACACAAATATATTATCTAAAGTTACAAAAACAGAGCCAACTCCTGACAGCATCTCCTATTCTACCCCAAGTAGAAGATGAGAATCGAAGAATCTCCAGTGGGAGATGATTGAATTAGTCGCAAGCCTATCTCTTGGTAGGAAAAGCCCCTTGCTCTAACTGTAGACAGAATGCTGTCCAAAAAGGACAAAATCTGGAAGCAGGTAAGTCCACAGCCTAGCTCTGCCAAGACAGGGTAGGCAAGTCCTTCATAACCCCTGCTCTACAATCAATGTCTGTCAGAGAAACAGGGCCAAATGACTGAAGAGCGATGCTGTAATGTATGGAGAGAAAATGGGAACTGTCCAGGCAGCCACTGGTATGTCATTTCTTAGTTTTGGAAGCTGCAGGCCCTGTATTTCCCATAAAATCAGATATATTTATCCCTCTCAGGTCTCTGAGGTGGTTGAAGAACAGATAGCTAGAGCCTCATAATTAAATTTTGAGTTGTTTAGAAGTCAAGAGAGTGTTATAGATCTAAGAAGATGCTTTTAAAATTGTGTTGCAAGTTAGTATGAATTTTGAGTTAGATATAGAACTTTAAACTCATGGAGATGGTTAGATAGTAGAATGTTAAAGTCAGGTGCCAAATACCTATGGACTGGACATTGGGAATGTACGCTAAGCCATATAACCCTCATAACTGTGGCCTAATTACCTCTGTTGTTTTGTATTGTATTTATTACTATAAGAGAAAGAGCCATTTGTTGGACTGAAAGGGGAAACTGTAAGGGGAAATAAGATATACCTTAAACTTAAAAAAAAATGGAAGAGGATGGGGGGTTGAGGGTGGGAGGGTGGGACTGGAGGGGGGAATAGGGAGGGGACTGTGATTGAGATGTAACTTGAAGAAATAAAAAATAAAGGAAAAAAAATTTCTGAAGCTGCAAATGACAAGAAATGAGGGATCCAAATTAGTATGCTTAAGGCAATTTGAGCTTTGTTCATGAAAAATGAAGAACCTTGTGCTTACAGAATAAATCCACACCTATGAGATCATGATCCTCATTTCTGTAAGCCTTCACGTCTAGTGAATCACACCCTGAGCAGACCTTTGTTTCCTTCTGAGGAAAAATACCATTGATTGCCATCATTTGAGGATGCCACTAGTGCAAATTTGTCTACATGGTTAAATGTATTTAAAATAAAAAAAAACAAATATATTATCTTGGGTAAAGAAAAGCAAAGGGACACTTTTTTAAAAGCTTACTTTCTACTATATCACAGATACTCTTTTTGAAGATTTAAAGAGCCCACTGACAACATTTGCTAATATTACTATACTGTTTCCTTCTCTATCCCACCTGGTCTCCCCAGTGCAGATTATATTAACCTTTGCCTCACACAGCTCACCATGAAGTGCAGCCATTCACAGGTCTGGAGGGACGCAACAGGCCAGAGGACAAAGAAGCATTAGGAGAAGTGAATTTCCAGGTGCCAGTGGCAGTCTGAGAAGCACAGCAAACGGTACCATTCACAAAAGGTCCCCAGAGTAGAAATGGTCCCAGTTGTCAAGGTGAGAGGTCCCCATAATATGTCTTCATCAGTATTTACTTAGTAGGCTGTTCCTGGAAAGCCCGATCCTCTCCTTAAAGGACCCAATCTCATCCTTGCAGGACTTCCTCTAAAGTACTTTTTTTTGTTCAGTTTTCCATTTGTCCTAGAGATAACAAGTTCATGGTTAAAGCCACAGTCTATGTGTACCACTTCTGTCTATTTTTAGTGTTCCCTTTTATCCTTTTTAGCAGTTAAAATGTTTTCTGTCAGATTTTCCCTTTTTAGACTACTCGACCATGTGATATACTGTATATCTGGTAATGTGTCACATGGATATTTATTTATTTTTCAGCTTTATGGGAGTTAGGAAATTAAAACTCAAATAAATCTTTTAAAAAACTGAAATCTGAATATTATATTCATTGATCCAGCAATCTGTTAATGAGAAATTATTCCCCCCAAATCAATTGTATTCATGTCCAAATATTAATACACGTATTTCAGCACAGTTAGGAATTAAGAGAAAGAGAATAGGACCAATTCACATTTTAAAGGACATATTGAGGTATTACTAAATGTTAAAAATAAAAAGCACTGCAAATAAGTACAGTAGAAAAGGTGCTATGTAAACTTGCATTACTAACTAGAACATTTCCAGAGGCCAAGGAAGTAGCTCTCTCACTCATCCATCCCTACCACCTGCACTCTTCATGTTCCTTATTACGTATAACTCACTAAAATTCCCATGTATTCTGGAATGTGTACTCCTTAAAAGCAAAGATCTTTGTCTTATTCATTGATATATGCAAACAGGTATTTCAGCAGCTGATACAGGGCACATAGCAAGTACTTCGCATTGCATGTCTGCTACATTTTTCCTGGCTTTTTTGTTTTTTTGTTGTTGTTGTTGTTGATATTTGTTTGTTTTTTGAGACAAGATTTCTCTGTTTAGCAGAGCTCTGGATGTCCTGGACTCACTTTGTAGACCAAGATGGCCTCAAATTTACAGCAATCCACCTGCCTCTGCCTCTCAAGTGCTGGGACTAAATTTTCCTCTTTCCATGAATTCCTTTTTCCTTTTTAATCTCCAGCTTGCACAGGATCAAATACAGCTGCTACCATTCCCAACTCAGACAACCATCAACTAATTCATTTTATTTGTATTTCAGTTTTACAATTTCAATTTGTTGCTAAGCCACAAGTTACTGAACCATAGACTAGCCCCTCATTTGTGTGCATATGCTCGCACACATACACACACACACACACACAC